>PVJA010005871.1:0-76610 GCA_004027025.1 Myocastor coypus
TAACCATACTTTTTTGAAAATATCATTTTGGGGGCTGCCTTGATAGCTCAGCAGACTAAAGCACCTGTTTAGGTAGAGCACAGCAGGCGGGGTTCAATCCCTGGCCTGCTGTGCTGGCCCCACCCCTAGGTAGCGCTGAGCCTGTAGTTGAGACTAGGTATGATGGCGCCTGCCTATAATCCCAGCACTTTGGGAGGCTGAAAACAGGAGAGTCACTATGTGTGCAACCTACGTAAGGAGACCCTGTAGACCCTGCCCTAAATTCAGTAAAGAAAAAAACAGAAAAATCATTTTGGAAATAGCCATCCTGACTGGCTGACTGGTGAAGGTGATATTTATTGCAATTTTGATTGATCATGAGTGACAATAAACTCCTTTATTCATATATCTATTAAACATTGTTACGTTTTTGCAAAAAATAGTTGTTTACTTGAATAGGATGAAGCTATTTGTAGACTTGTTATTGAGTTCTTCATATTTTACATATTGATACCCATCACATAAGTGATTTCAGAATATTTCCTCCCAGTCTGAAGGGGACATTATCACTGCATTTTTAGCTTTCTTCTTCAGACAGGTATTTGGCAGTTTTATATAGTTCAATTTATTTATGTTTGCTTTTGTCGGAATTACAGTCTGATATCCAACATAATACCAATGATCTTTTCCTTTATGTTTCTCCTAAGATGTTTATAGCTTCAGATCTTTCCTTTGGGCTTTATTAATTTTTTGAATTGAATAGTATGTGTGGTATAATTGTACATTTTCATTTCTTTCTTTCTTTCTTTCTTTCTTTATTTATTTATTTGCAGAATGGGAGATTGAATTCAGGCCCTTGCATTTGCCAAGCAAGTGCTTATCCTACTGAGCTATCTCCCCAACCCCCTATTATTATTATTACTATTTTTTTTTGTAGGACTGGGGTTTGAACTCACAACCTTGCATTTGCCAGGCAGGCACTTGTGCCATGGAGCTATCTCCCCAGCCACTATATTTTCATTTTTTAAAATGTAGATGTCCAATATACCTATCAGCATTTATTGAAGAGGTTGTCATTTATCTGTTGAATCTTAAATATATTCAGTTAAAAATAATTAGTTAACTGCATATCGTTGGGTTTATTGTTTGGGGAACATATCTCTACTTTGTAATTTTGATGACAATACCATACTGCTTTGATTACTAAAGTTTGTGATACTATTTGAATTGAGAAAGCATAAATATGATTCCTTTAACTCCATTTCTCTTTCTCAAAAGTATTTGAACTATAGGAATTTGTTTTCTATTTTTTGTGAAAAATATGTTGGAATTTTGCTAGGGATTTTATAGAATCTGTATATTGCTTTGGATATTGTGGAAAGTTTAGTAATATTAACTATTCAAATCCAAAAATATGAAATACTTTTCCAATTACTTGTGTGTTCATTAGCTTTTCATTGCTATCACAAAATACCTCAGATGACAACATAAAGGAAGAAAAGTTCAATTTGGCTCATAGTTTCAGCAGCTTTAATCCTATTAGCTGGCTTCAAGATTGAAATTGTATGGATTAATAAATGAAATCTGCTTACCTATGTGTATTAGAGTTTTACTAGAGGAACAGATATATAACACAAGATACACAAAAGTATACAAAATTATAAGATTGGCTTACACTGGTCAGCAGCAAAGTTGGATGATGAAGCAATCAGAGGGCATCTGTACACCCCAGACTGAAGGATTGAATCCCAAGGTCTGAAGCTCACTGCAGTATCCCATGAAGTCTCTGTGCTGAGAGGCTGAAGAATCTGCAATAGAAGCTGAAGAATTCAAGCTGGAGGCTGAAGAGCCTGCACCGGAAGCCAAGAGATGAAGTCCAAGCTGACTACAAAGACTGAAGTTCTTCTGAGGAAATGGAGCAGAATCCTCCCTCAGGCCTTTGTATGTCGTATTTGTGCTGAGTCACTCTGGGGTAGGCCCCTACCTTAGTGAAGGCCCCCTCATGCCCTAGGGTGGATGCTCACTGCCCTGTGGGGTGGGGCCCACATGGTACAGGGTGTAGAACCACAGAGGCAATTCAGCCAAGATGACACAATGTATTTACCAAGACGCTACTGAAGTGGGGATGCTGGGGTCCAGAGAGAAGGTTGTGCTCCATGATCCACTCTCTTCAACCACCTCCTTATGTCCATTACCTCATACCAATGCCATCAAATTGTGATCAAATAGGAACATTAATGAATCTAGAGCCCTCATTATCCAATCAGTCTTAGAAACTTATTGCTTACCAAAGAATGTATTACTTTCACACTAGTTTGAGTTCAATTTCTCTCCATTCTGAAAAATTAATTCACATCTTCCTAAGATGCAAGGATTCTAGTAGCTTCTATTTCAGATCAGACAGCTCTGGATGACATGCCTCTTACATTTCAAAGTGGTAGTCTTTCCTGAAATTACGGTTCTCAGGTTTGTTCAGTATTAGTCATTGATATTTTACTTAATTCAGTCTTTTTCTTGTTGGAAACTTGAGAGTGACAATTTCCAATTTCTGTTATAGCCTAAACTGAAAACCCTGGTGTGTACTTTTAATTAGACACACCATGTTAGACTTTCTATTTAACATCAGTGTACAAGATTTATGATCTCTTTAGAAAAATATGGATTGCTTTGTTAGATCCTTAAAGCAAACACCATGGAATTCCACAGAATTAATGGACAGCTACTGGTGAGTTCACTACTTTTCCTTACTTTCTCGCTAGCAACCTGTGCAATACACTCAGTTGATAAATCAGAATATTATGGCAATGTCATAACAAAACAACTGAGAAAAAAGAAAAAAACTACCAAACAAGTATTTCCTTCACATAGGAGCCAGTGACATGGGATTATTTCTCAAATGATCATTCATTCTATTAAGTGATGAATACAGTGAGTTAAAATCTCTAGGGCAAAGAAAAAGAGGCAAACCAAGCTATGTCAGTCACAAATAAAATACAGTGCTGTATGTCTACATGACTGCAAAATCTATGTTCACTGCCTCCCTTATATCATCAAAACGTTTGGCATGGATCTATGAAAAGTTTGAATTAGTTATAGGCAAAGTGTAAATATATTTTAAGGTGGCCATATCCATCAAATAACAGCTTTCTCTGTTTTGTCATCAGACTAGAATTGCACATTTAGTGACTGGCATCCAGTTATTTATTGCTCTTCAGGGATGACCTAAAATTAAACAGGGGTTTAAAGATGCTAGTTGAGAACCACTGTTAGCAATCCACAGTGAAAGATAAAGATCACTTGTTTATCTCAACAGATGCAGAAAAAGCCTTTAATAAAGTTCAACATTCTTTCATGATTAAAGCAACTCTCAACAAGATAAGAGTAAACAAAAATCAAAAATAAATCCCATGTTTATAGCAGCATAATTTGTTATAACTATAGCTTGGAAAGGACTCAAATATCCATCAACTGAAAAGTGGGTAAAAATGATACTTCTGGGGGCCGGTGAGGTGGTTCAGCAGACTAAAGCACCTGCTTAGGCACGTATAGGCAACTGCAGGGAGTATGATTGCTGGCACCAAATGCTGCACCAGCCCCACCCTCAGTGCAGGCTGAGAAGGCCATCATTTTAAAAAAATGGTAGTAATGTACAATTGGGTATGACTCAGCTATACAAAAAGGTAAAGTTAATGGGTTTGGGAAGATAGCTCAGTATAATAAGTGGCTACTTGGCAAGTGCAGGGTCCTGAGTTCAGTTCTAGGTACCACACACACAAAAAAGTAAACTGGAGGCACTCATAGAAACACAGATGCACTGAAAGGTCAGAGTCTTAATTGAAATAAATCCAACTTGCATATGCTAACATATTGTGTCACTAGTATAAGAACCTGAAGGAGTAAATAACCTGAAATGTACAATAGATACTGTGAAATAGAATATATTCAAAGAGAAGGAATAACTGAGATGAGAAAAAGAAAACAGAAAGAGGGAAGGGCAAAAGACATATTTATGTTTTTATATACAGAATAGCTTGGATAGTTGTACGGCTGATTTCTGTTGGTCTACTGAAAAGCACAATTAATACTTAGCTTTGCCTTCTTTTTGTTATATTTTTTCTTCTCTTTGGTAATTTCTCTTAACTTCTTGTTTTTTGTTTTTTGTTTTTTTACCAATTTTGCATGCTTATATCTGGTAACCTAAACAACAAATTAAAAACAACATAATATAATAACCATTGTTGAATCCCTATAATATTGTTTAGTGAAATTCTATATCGTTTCTAATGGTTTTTCAAAACTATTTTTTATTCTCTTGTAAAAAAATGAATCCCATGCGTGAGTGTCAAGATGAATAAAATACTTAATCAGGGGTAGGTTAGAATGCTATGAAAATTCACATCAATAGGAGTTTAAGAAGGTATAGGTAAGTATGGTTTGATTGCAAATGTCTGCCCAGAAAGCTCATTTTTTTATTGAATAAAATCATAAATCTTCATGGGCCAGAAAGTGAATAAACGAATGTAGCAAGGATCCTCTGAGAGATGTGTGATTCTAGCAATAGGACCAAATCTTCAAAACGAGCTTCAAACTGCCTGCAGGGCCCAAAGTTGAGACACTGCACCACAAATACGAAGAGTGTACATCAAGAGGATATAGGCGCTAACTGAAAGTTTTTCTGAATGACTGAAACTGAAGAAAGTTGAGCCACAAAAAAAAAAATACACATGAAATTATATCCTAAAGTATACCAGAGATATTCATGAAAAATAAATGAAGTATACAAAAACCTCTCACACAGAGAAAAATCATTTTGCAAATGTTCACCCCTCAAAACGTTGAATGCTCAGCCTTCCTCCCTTCCTGTGTACCTAAGATAATGAAGCCCTTCCAAAAAGGAAGAAAACTTACAATGAAGGCTGGCAAATGGTGATTTAATCAAGTAATCAAAAATAGCAGTAATTGGGAGCTGGGAGATAGCTCCGAGGCACAAGAGCCTGCTGGGCAAGTGCAAGGTCATGAGTTTGAACCCTGGTCCCACAAAAAAAAAAAAAAAAAAAAAAAAAAAAAAAAAAAAAAAAAAAAAAAAAAAAAAAAAAAAAAAAAAAAAAAAAAAAAAAAAAAAAAAAAAAAAAAAAAAAAAAAAAAAAAAAAAAAAATAGCAGTAGCATTGAAAAGTCACATTAATGATATGCACCATGACACATAGTAGTGTGAGAAGAATAGTAATTTTATTTTGGGATCTCTCTCCCTCAAAATCATCACCTCAAATCAATTAAACATGATAATTTTTTTAAGATATGAAGGATATTCTATAAAATTATTGCCATGATCAACAATTTCAAAGACAAGACAAGTGTCAATAATTTTCCCTCTAGAGGAGCCTGATAGAGATGAGAGCTAAGTGTATGTGGGACCTTGGATGAGACTCTGGGCCAGAAAAGAGGCAGGAGGGAAACGAACAGTTCTGTGAATAAAATATGAACTTAAACATTGACCCTCCACCTTTGAAAAAGGATATGTAGTAATTTTTACAGGCACGAACACTGTGACCAGGCAAATAGGAAGGCTGTGATAATCCTGCAAGGCCACTTTAAAAGATCAGTAGGGCTTAGCTTTATTGAGTCCACTTTCTTCTTTAGATGAATCTGTGATAGTCCATCTCAACCCATCAAAAGGCATTCTAACGTAACAGTAGGGCAATAGATAGTTGAGTGATTTTTAAACTTTATTCTTTGTAAGGTGCTGGGCATGTAGTAGTCACCTAGCAAATATTTACTGAATGCTAGAGAGTATCTTCACATTCTCAGACAAAAATATTATTTCTTCCTAGTTCATGTTCATGGTATATAATGTCCACAATCGCTGAGACAATTAGGACCCTCTGCGTGGATATTTTAACTCTACCTATTTCCCAATCCCTTCCCTTGTGATCTTCTTCCATGGTCCCCTAGATCTTCTACCTCCTCAAGAGAGTGAAGCCCTTGTCTCATCAAGCAAGAGTTTCATCCTCTTGTCTCTTTCGATCTTTCTTCATTTTTCTCTTAGTTTGTACTTTGAGAGCTACCTTATGGCACTGAAGTTTGGGTGGCCGATCTATTTCCTTCAGCATTACGTTGTTCAGGTACATCTTTTTTCCCACAAATGTCTCAGATTTGTTCTTCTTTATAGCTAAATACTCTTCTGTTACAGATAGAGTCCAGATTTCCTTATCCAATCATGTATGAATGGCTTTATAGGCTTTATAAACATGAACTAAGATTAATATCGTAACAGTAGAAAAGAAGGAAAGGGAAACTGAGGAGGAGAGAGGGAGGGGGAAAGAAGGGAATTAAATAAGAAGCAAACAACTGAGTTATATATACATGTGTCCACGCCCCAAAGTGATTGTAAAGTTCATGTACTTCAAACACGCACTAGTGAAATAAAATAAAATAGATGAATTGACATGCAAGTTTTAAAAAAAGGAAAAAGCTGCAGACACCAACAAAATTGAACTTCATCATTCCTTCACTTTTAAAGGCCCTTAAGGTCCAAAATATTTGAAAATCATGGATCAAAATTAATCATCATGTATTTTGTGTAACACATCATTGGGGTCAGAAACCGTGATTCTTCACACAAATTTTCTTTCTATCCTATCAGAATGTCAATGAAAGTCATGGCACATTTTAAAATTGGAGAGATAAAAAGAATAACTCAAGTGAATTTACAAAACCGTTGAGTTCAGCAGGCCATGAAGGCACTTCAGCTGCCACTTAATCCTGGCACAGATGAGAACTCCAGAGTCTGGAGATGCTGTCTCAGGATCTTCCCTTGAATTTAACCTGTCATCGACAGTGGGCTGTTGCAACTAAGTGAATTCGAGGGGCCAAGGGAGTAGCATCATTTCCTATCTCTTCCCAAGGTCCAAGTTCACAAGAGATCTTAAAGAATTAGGATTTCAGAACAAATCATCACAGAACAGCTATTTCAAGGAGGAAAGCTAACATACGCATCTCACACTCATTTCAGGAATCTGTGTCCCAATATTGCATAGGGATAATAGCATAACATCACAGTTCTCAATAGTACTTAACAATGGTAGATTCATTAAGAATTTCTGTCTAGGTTGGTCATGGTGGCACACACCTGTAATTCCAGCACTTGGGAGACTGAGGCAGGAGGATCAGTGTGAGTTTGAAAACAGCCTGGGCTACAAAAATGAGCTCAAGGCCAGCTTGAACTTCATAGCTCTGTCTACAAAAAGAAAGAAAGAAAGAAAGAAAGAAAGAAAGAAAGAAAGAAAGAAAGAAAGAAAGAAAGAAAGAAAGAAAGAAAGAAGAAAAGAGAAGAGAAGAGAAGAAAAGAAAAGAAAAGAAAAGGAAAGGAAAGAAGAATGTTTTTCTGTCTATTCAGCTAAGAAAATGTTAGAAAAATGGAAAGTATTCCAGCATCTTTCACTGGCAATGACATGTGGAATGTTGTTCTTTGAAAGGGACAGGATTAAGAAGTCATGCTTTCTTTTTTAACAAGAATGGTGCGGCCAGACTGTGGTAGTACACACCTGTAGTCACAGAACTTGGGAGGTTGAAGCAGGACAATCAGTGCAAGTTCAAGTCCAGCCTCTGCTACAAAATGTGTGACCAAGGCCAGCCTGAACTGCATTAGTGCAACCCTGTCTCAAAAAGATTAACTCAATAAATAACAAGAATGATGTCAGAACAACTTGTTCTTATTTTAAATGTGGGATCCACTTCTCTTTCAACATCTTTCATTAGCAAGAGCAGGATATCTATCTATCTATCTATCTATCTATCTATCTATCTATCTATCTATGCAACAAGTCCAAAAGTTAGTTTTCCAAATGGATTACAATAATTTCCATTTTATACAATGCATTAATTTTCGATCACTGGTTATACACTAAAGATGCTTCTATTTAAGCATTTTGTAACTTGCTCTTTTAAACCCTCTGTGTTTTAGTGACTAAGTACCTAGAAGCCAAGATCTTAAAGTAGATTCTAGTTAGATTTTCAATTCAGAAAGGGTACAGAACACTTGCAGTTCTTTCATAGAAATGCAATACACAGACTAATTCATTTCTTTTCCTTTCTGTGGTGAATACAGAAGTTATTTCAAGAAAAGAAAACCATGCGTTATCCCATTTA
The DNA here is from genome assembly GCA_004027025.1 of Myocastor coypus. Taxonomy (NCBI): domain Eukaryota; kingdom Metazoa; phylum Chordata; class Mammalia; order Rodentia; family Myocastoridae; genus Myocastor; species Myocastor coypus. Next base: position 8,127 of record PVJA010005871.1, read on the forward strand.
TATTTGAGAATGAAGCCTAGGTGGCTAACCCAGCATCCTGTCTTTCTATAAAACAGGGAACACTGATTACAATGATTAAGGCAGCAGCTGAGTGTGGGAACACGAACAGAGAACTGCCATTCCAACTGACTCTTAGAAACACTGAAATCTAAAATACCTGTGCATCAAAACCACGAAAATTGCAATAACCACCTGAATAAGCAAGGCATTTAAATATAACTTTGGGCACCTTGTATATAGTCACAGGGAAAATGAGTTAAGAAAGACAGAATATAGTTTTATAAATCAGGAAAGCATAAAATTTAAAATACCTCTGTCAATATGTATCCATGAAGGTGATGTCAATTGTAGGAGGAAGAAAAGAATTAATTATGAACTGGGATTTCTATGGCTTCCTAATGTGCATTTGGATCAAGCCAGCCAGGAAAAAGAGGGTAGCGAAACAACAGAAATTACTTTCCATAACAGCAAATGAAGCATGTCCAAATGACAACCAGGAAACAGAAGGAACTGACAACATAAAGCTGGGAAGCTAGAGGGGGTTGTGAGTCTAATAAGGTTAAATCAGAATGGCCTACATCACTTCCGAACAAAGTAAACTTGAAGCCAATGCCCATAAAACTGACAGGGTGGATAATGAAGAAGAGAAATGACAGCCTCCAAACTTCTTCACAGGGCAAAAAAGCTCCCATAAAGATCTAGCACCTAACTTGGTGACCCTTGCCGTTATCTGGAGGTGGAAAAGCAGCCAAACTGTGTCCTTGCTCGGAGTGACTAATGCAGGATGTCAGTAGACAAAGGTCTCGTGCAACAATTGTGTAGTGATTAGCTGCATGAGTATGTTGGGCAGTGACATCACTGTGCGTTTTGACACAGCACGTTTCTTTTCACAGTCTGCTAGAATACTTGAAAATTATGCTTAGAAGATATTCACGGTGATTTTCCAGCACTGGTGCACTTTAAAGAAGAAGCTCTGTACTAACTACTTAGCCAAATACTTCTGGATTCCGTTTTTCCTCACCTCCCTTGAAATTAAGTGTAAAAGTGAGAAGACAAAAAAGAATCTAGCAGAAGAACATGGCCCAATCCAGGGGAAAGTAAAGAATCAAACAGGAAGAGATACCAGGAATCCATTACTGCATATCCATTCTCTTTCTAAATCTCCCCTCAAATTTTAGAAAATTTTGTGAAACTTTGCATTAGAAAACCTTACCAGATATTGGAGAATTTGGATGGGAAATGGGTGTGGAAATGAGCAGCTGCTTCAAAGTGCTGGATCCATGGAAAAACATCCATCTTTTCAGCACTGGTCATTGAACCCAGAGACTTAGCACTGCCTTATCCTCAGCTGTTGGTAGTATTTTTTGAAACGATGTCTTTTAAGTTTGCTTAGTTGGTCAAGCTGGCCTCAAATGTGCATTCACCCTGCCACTGCCTCCAGAATACAAGTGTCACAAATGCGTGTCACCGTGTCTTCTTCCCAGAGAAGTACATTTGAAAACCACCTCAAAATCCCACTCTAGCCTCATGCTTACCTAGTAATCTCCTTCTAGAAATTGGCACTTCATGGTGACTCTGTGTGTTTCTTATCATAGCACAACTTACAGGGAAACATACAATAATGAGAAAATATCAGACATGTCCCCAGCTACCTTAGGTGAAGTTAAAAACATTGAAATTCTAGATCAGTTATTCAGATGGAAGCTTACCTGTGTACGTAATCAGATGTGCCCAACATTTATAGTCAACGCCCTTACTTCAGAAACCTACATTTAATTGTCTTAAACCCAGTGGTGAAAGTCTTTGTCAGAAAAGTCAGACAAAAAGTAATAATAAGTAATGATCATTTTGGTGGCCTCTGGTGGGCCAAAATGGTGCCCTATATTTTATTGCCATAGGATGAGAATGTGATATAGATAAAATACACAGGTGCAGGTCCTAAGCTCTAAAAGCTGAGCAATTCTATACAAGTTGTCTCTTTGCTCAGAGTTTCAGAGGCTTTCTTCACAAGCTGATCCTATCTTTACCTTCATCGATTGGTAAGAGGGAAACAAAGCTACGGCCTCCTGTGCAAGATGCCAATTCTTTTATCTACATCCCTCCTACCTTGTGTAATATAAAGACAAGGATGACAAACAGAGTCAATTTCAACTTCTGGTTACTACTAATCTGCTAACATGGTTGTGTATTTGCATAATATGCACTAAAAATTGACTTGATCTAAAGCTTCAGTAATTTCTGAGGCCTAGTATTTTAAATTTGAAGAGCTTTGCTCCATTTCCTAATGGTGTATATGACTTGCTGTGCTGCATATTGTGTCTCGGTTTGCATGGGATAGTGAAATTTAGCACTGGGATTGCAGGAAAGTGTCACCATGTCTCACCGTGCCCAGGCTCCATGGCCAGCTCAATGGATCCAGAGGGTGGGGCTGGTGTGGCCTGTGGTGGCAAGGATGGAACCCTGGTCACTGGCCTTGCCTAAGCAGGCAGTCAATCCTCTGAGCTATTTCAGTGGCCCTTACTTTGCTTTCTTTTAAAAAAAAATTTAAATATATTTACTCAGTCTTTCTTGTTTTACACATATCTTCTTGAGATTTAAACAATGCACAAGGCACTTGAAAACTGGAAGGGTATACACGTAAATGCAAATAAAAAAGATGCAGTTTCTCAAAAGCAAGAAGTCAAAAGAATGTTTTTTGTCTTCTAGTCTTAGTTAAACCAACATAAAAATCTGTTCTACTTTGCAACTTATTTGACAGTGGTCAAAAATTGAAAATATTTGTGTCCAATAAATAATATTAGAGAAGTAAAAAGATTGAAACTATCTATATTGAAAGAGAAAATACTGTACAAACTTTATCCAGGTGCACTATGAAATTATTTTTAAATATGGCATCCATTTTTATAACATTAAGAGCACAAATTTTACATGCCTTCTGATGGTATAGTGTATCACTTCAAAAATATTCATATGATCCTGGAAAAGGAATAATTAATAAATACATCAATCCAAAAACAAAACCTATCATTTTATTTATGGATGTTTGCACATATGCTTCAGTGGAATCTGGCCAAATCCATTACTATTTATCTTCAAAAAGAGGAAATCACCCGGGGCGGGTGGGAGACACACGCTATATTCCCAGCACTTGGAGGCTGAAGCAGGAGGATCACTGAAATTTCAAGGCCAGTCAGGGCTACCAAGTGAGTTTATGGCCAGCTTACACTGCATAGTAAAACCATGTCTCAGAAAGAAGAAAAGGAAAAATAAATAAATAGAAACAGGAAATTGACTACCCTAAAAGCTGAACCTCAAGATTTTCGTGATGGCTGTGGCTCAGCGGGGAGGGCAGTTAGAGTTACCGGATTTAGGGAGAGAGCAAAATCATAGTTTTTGTCATGAGGCATCTGGCATTTTCTTTCAATTTTCAAATTTTGCACAATGTATTTTTATTTCTTTCTGAGATACCATTTAATAATTTCACTATTCTGGGAAGTTTTGTTGTTTGAGTTTTTTGGAACTGATTTCCAATGTCCTGTCCAGCCTAACCTTGAGCTCTGGGTTGAAGGGATCACTCTGCCTCAATTTTTGAGGGAGCTGTGCACCACCACAAGACACAGCTCTGTGTTGATCTTCAGATGGCTGCTTCCCTGATCTAAGGTGAAAGCTTCATACAGAAATTAAAAGTTTTAAATCTACTGCCCATATTCCACTTTAAGGAACTAGAACTATTAGAGCAAACTAAACTCAAAATAAAAAACAAAACACCAAAGCAGCCAATGAGTTAATAAAGAGAAAAAGCAACAAAGAAACTAAATACATATGTTATGGTTTATGTCTAGTTGTCCTCCCAAAGCCTCATGAGTCATGGGGGGGGGGGCTCTAGAGTTTGAGACTTGCTCCATGATCCACTGGGATTATGTGTTTTAATACTGATGAGATTATGGTCTGAGTATTGCTGGGAATTATAGGCGTGGCCTGAGGTGGATAGGCTGAGGGAGAGAGCCTGATGTAATTAAAAGAGAGACAGAGAGACAGACTAGGGCTGTTGCTCTCTGCTACCCTGGTTGGTCAGTTGCCTGTGTTGTGATTGTTGGTGTTCCACCACCATAAAATTGATGCCCTCTGCCCTGTTCCACTCAGCCTTGGGCCAGCTGAATATAGACTGAAACCTCCAGTAACTGTGAGCTAAATAAACCTTTCCTTCCTTCATTTTGCGTGTTGGGTATTTGTCCCAGCAATGAGTAAAAAGTAACTAAGACAGAATTTGGTACCAACAGTGGGGTCATTGATGTGGATATACCTGACAATGTGGATTACAAGGCACTGGAAAAGCGTCAGTGGTTGTGTTTGGGAGATTCTGGTCAGAGCTTAGAGCAGAAGACTGACAGAAGACCTGCCTATAAAGACCAGACTGAGAAGGTTTCTGCTGTGAAAAATGACAGCATTGGTTGTCGGACTCCACATCATATGCGCTATTGATTGGCTCAAAGTCTGTTGGAATTTTGCTTGGCCCAGAGACTGCCTAAGACTGAGATTAAGCATGATGGACTGATTAATATTTCAAGAGATAATTTGAAGCAACAAACTATTGGCGTGATGGCATGGTTGTTAGTGGTGACTTTTAGCCAAATTTATGTTCAAAATCAAGAGGAAAAAGCCAAGCAGGATGATTTAAAGTATTGTGAGTTTGGCCAGGAAGGAAGCACCAGGAGAGCTGTGGACTGCAAAGATAGAGCTAAAAGGATCTCCATTGCTGGGAAGGAACCAAAGAATCAAAGGGATGGCCTGAGGGCATCACAACAGACGGCAGCTCTCCACCCTTTGCAGCCCCAGAATTACAAGGGAGAGAGATTTTGCTTTGAGAAGAAAGCCGCGGAGACCCAAGTACCAGAATGGCAGCAGCGACCAAACCAGGTTCCAAAATGGTGCCGGTGTAGAGAATTTATTTTTTGGAATCAAGGTTAGAGTGTTCAACAATCCATGCACTCCACCCCTACAACCAAGAGAGAAGGAAGCCTGGGTACTGCTCCAGCTGGCAGCAGACCTTGGCATCATCCACATGACATTGGTTTTAGGCGCATTCAGAATGCAAGAGTTATTAGATTAAAAAGACTTCCACCTAGATTTCAGAAGAAGGCCTGAGAGGCCAGGTAGTGTGCCTCTAAGAGGGAAGTGTGTAAAGCTATGTGTGAGAAGCCTTTCCAGTGGAAACCCCAGAAGCTTGGAAAAACCAGGAATGTGGATCCTGCAGAGAGTGCAATTCCAGCCTAAGAGAGAATCCATGGAAACTACCACCAAGAGTGCCTTAGGGACAGAGCTGCATTGAGCCCACAACTCAGTGCAGACTGTTTTGGATACTCCAGCTGGAACTATGGGATTAAGTGTTTACCCTCCTGGGTTTTGGACATGTTTTGTTCCCAGTGTTTTGTATTACCCTGCTGTTTGCAACTTTTTGAATGGTAATGTTTATCTTATGCCTTTGAATGTTTAATATGCTTAACTTTTCCATTGTACAGGGGCTCATAGTTGAGAGTTTGCCTTGGATCTTGGGTGGAGGAGACTTGGGATTTGAACTTTCAGCAATGCTGAAACTGTTGGGACTTTGGCAACTCTTCCAGATTGACTAAACTGTCTTTTGTACAAAGGGATATGTATGAGACTTTGAGGGTCTAGGGACAGAATGATACATTTATGTCTAGTTGTCCCCCAAAAGCCTCATGAGTCATGGTGGGGGGGGGACTTCTAGAGTTTGAGATTTGATCCATGATCCACTGGGATTATGTGTTTTAATACTGATGAGATTATGGATTGAGTACTGTTGGGAATTATAGGTGTGGCTTGAGGCAGATCGGCTGAGGCAGAGAGGCTGATGTAATTAAAAGAGAGGCAGAGAGACAGACTCGTGCTGTTGCTCTCTGCTACCTTGGTTGGTCGGTTGCCTCTGTTGTGATTGCTGTTGTTCCACCGCAATGGAGTGGATGCTCTCTGCCCTGTTCCCCTCAGCCTTAGGCCAGCTGAATATGGACTGAAACCTCCAGTAACTGTGACCTAAATAAACCTTTCTCTCCTTCATTTTGTGTGTTGGATATTTGTCCCAGCAATGAGTAAAAAGTAACTAAGACAGCATCTATGAAAATTTAAAAACTGAATCTTTCAGAACATGAATACACTTCCAAGATTAGAGTGAAGAAGAGAGTAGATGATTGGCAAGAAGCAGGAACCATCTCTACACATTCCATGGACATAAAAGGATAATAAAAAATGGAAACTTCAGATGTATGAACTTGAGATCTTAGATGAAAAGGAAAAACTACTTCAAGAAAGCAAAACTATTAAATTTAACATAAAATATAGCCTCACTAGTCCTATGTCTTTCCAACAAAATTAATTTGTATTTAAAATTATTTACACAAAGAAATCTGTATGTTAATACAGCTTTCAAGATAAGCAAACATTGGTCTAGTGAGATAGCTCAGCAAAGACACGTCTGAAATCCCAGCTCTAGGAAGGCTAAAAACCAGAGGATTACCATGAGTCTGATCTGTTAATGAGACCCTGTACCAAATATATGAATGAAAAAAGAAATACTAGTACTAGTAATAATAAACATTGAAGGAAGAAACACTGTCATTTACCTACAAACTATGAGTGCAACTAGAGTTTATACTTTCCATCTGATTTTGTGATACTTGTCTTACTGCAAAACAAAAACAAGAGAAAAGGGCTGGCAAGAAAGCTTAGCATATGAAGCATGTGATTAGGCAAGTGCAGGGACCATGGTTCAATCCAGGCACTACATGCCATGCCAGCCCCACGTCTAGGGCACACTGAGCCAGCCATGGAGTCTGGGCATAGTGGGTTAGCTTATAATCCCAGTGCTGGGGAAGCTGAAAACAGGAGAATCTCTATGAGCTTAAGCTTTGAAAAAAAATCAGAAAGATAAAACTACAATTACTAGGTTTTATGACATAGGAGTAAAATTTCTAAATTCCATATTTTAATAAGCCTAATCCAAAACAGAAAAGAGTGGCATAGGCCATGATGAAGTGGAATTTCCCTGTGGAGATGGGAGGGCTTATGAAAAGGGACAGTAACAGGGGTCATGATATTGTATTGCTATTTACCAATTTCCCACAGTAGATGTATTTTTTATGTATCATAAACACATACTAATAAAAAGTTTTATAAAAGAAATAGAAAAACCTTATTAGCAATCAATTACTATCACTGCATTACAAAGAAGAAAGTCATACACATGATCATGTCAACAAAAGCAAAATAATCATTTGACAAAATCCAAAATCAGCTCTAGCACTGGAAAACAAAACTACTTTCAGCAAACTGGAAAGCAAAAGTGCCAAATGAGCAGTCTCACTTGGCAAAGGACATCTAAGAAAAATATCAACTAATAGTGGCAGTGAATGGATGAGTGCCCCCCCCCCTCCGATTTCCCCTCTCCTGGATTTCTAACTTTTGAGAGCACGACTCACTAAATTTTAAGCTTCTCAGTCAGGTATAAAATTTTCAGTCCTTCTGCCTCAGCTTTTTGGAGTGCTAGGAGCACCAGCGCTAGTTCCTTAAGGCAGACTATAAGTGGTACATTTAGGTTGTATCACCACACCCAGGTTATTTCATAGTAGCTAATGTATTTGTAATAAAATACGTAACATTTTCTCCCAATATTATAAAAATAAGAGAACACTACTTCCGCTCCATACTATACTCAAGAATCTAGCCAGTTATACACAAGAGAAGGAAAAGAAGGGCATCTATATTAGAAAAGATGAGTCAAAACAGTTGTAAATGTAGAGAAGTGCATCTTCAAGGGTTTGGGAATATCAACCAAACATCCAATAAAGGAGTAATTACAGTACTGAGAAGACAGAAAAGAAGAAATGAGTAAAAAAAAAAATTCAAAGTAACACCATTAATCTTCCAAATTTGGAAAAAAATACCTTTAGAAAACTAAAAACCAGATACCTACATTAAAAAGCACACCCAAGTATATTATCCTCAAATTGTTTATTTGTTTTGTTTTGTTTTGTTTTATTTTGTTTTGCTTTGTATTTTAGGGACGGGTGTACAGGATGTTTAGGGTCTCACTACTGGATTGGACTCATAGTGATCCAGCTGTTTACAGCCTTGCAAGAGCTGGGATTATAGACGCATGCTACCACTCCCAGTCTGAATTGCCATCTCAGTGCACGCTGAGGGTGAGGCTGGCACAATAGGCCCAAGATCGAACCTCCAGCTCCTGTGCCTGCTGGCAGGGATTTTAATCCACTGAGCTATTTGGTCAACCTATTATCCTCAAATTGTTCAAAGCAAGGTATAAAAATGATATCCAAATTAGTTACAAACATATACAATGCAGGTAAAGCAAAAAAACAAAAAAACCACAAATGAACTCTCAGAGGAACCAGAAACCAGAAGATCATGGAATAACACTTTTAAAGTGTTTAAAAAGAAAACAACACTGGCCAGCTCCAAATTACATACCCAGAAAAAGTAGACTTGAAAAATTAGGGTCACATTATTAAGAGAAAGAACTCCAGACACACAAGCTTAATTCTCTAATGATTTCTCTCCGATGGAAAAAAAACAGAGTGCAAAGAGAAAAATAAATATAGAAGATAGGAAACCTGGAGACTGAACTTCAGTGTAAGGACAGGAGCAAAATACGAAGAGAGGCAAGAAAAAAGCAGAGGAGAAGGACCTAAAGGAAGCTGTGATGCGCATGGATCAACTCTCTGTGACAAACGCAATCTTGATGAATTACACCCATGTATATAGAAATTTATATAGACATATGACTCAATCCACTTCTCAGGGCAAAACTGAAACTGTGGGGCAGTCTATCTGCACTCTACAAAATAACTTGTGGAAGAAATATAACAAGTAGATACTCAAATTCATTGTACAGAATGAAGCACAACTGAAAATGACAAATACGTGTCTTTAAACCCAAGCAGGCTAGCTTTCTTCTTAATTAAAAAAACGTTATTTACCACAGTTTACTTGGATTCTGCTTACATTTTCCTGGAAGGTTTTACTGCTTTTCTGCATGGTCAGACTGCTGGAGCTAAAGTCTACACTGTAAATTCCTGTCTTTCTTGTTTATATAAAATTCCCATTCCTCAGTCACAGTCATAGTGATGTTTATTTCAGTGTAATTCTCAAACAATAAAATAAACCAGCAAATCAGCTTGCTTATCTATCTTAAGTATCTTTATTTTTAGGAAAAAACATTCCTGCCCGCAGTGGTATATTTCATTTTGTCTCTTTGGCAGAACAGCTTTCTCAGAAATTTCAAGAGGGTCTTTTGTTGTTTGTTTGTTAGTTTGTTTTTCTGGGTTTCACTATGCAGCTCTAACTCATTGTGATCCTCCTGTTTTTTGCCTCCTAAGTGCTGGGATTACAGGTGCACACCACCATGCCCCGACTCCATTGCTCAGCATACCTGAGAACAGGGCTGGCATGGCAGGTAGGGCTAAGTATTGAACCCTGGCCCCTGCACTTTCCTAAGCAAGTCAAGAGTTATTTTATGCATCTTAAAAGACCCAAAGCCACATGTCTAGTTCATTTATAATGTGAGGTGCTACAGTGAGCATTGTCCAGAACCCTCTTCACCCTATACAAGAGAGGTCTTCTTTCCCTGTTTCTTGAGGTTGAGTTGTTCAGGACAGAGAAACACAGTTCACTTACTCAGAAAAACAGGCTGATAGTAGCCCTATTGTTAGCAACTGTCACTTTCCAAGATCATCTGTGGCCTTCCCATCTCACTGCAAAGCAACATGTTGAAATGGGGCAATGGCGTGGAGGACAGAGTATGGCTCTGTGTTTCCATAGCATGAGATTTTTTTTTCTTTGAGGAGACTCAGGCAGTGATAGCAAACCTTTCAGAGGTCTCGAAAATAGTGAACAGCAGGCTGTGGCATGCAGGTGATAGGTTTGCCAGCACTGGACTAAGAGAAAGATGAAAGGAGTCAAAAGGAAAATTTAGGACAAACAGTGGAGGACGTTGAATTTTATAAGGTGCAGTAGGCCAGCATGTCCATAATAGCTCACCTATCTGTATCTTTTTGTATTAACAGAACTTTCTGGATTTCATTTGCCAAGATAAGTGAAAGTGGTCATGTGCAGTAGGTAAGCTAGTTGACAGAGAGTGACGGAGACAGAGTTCTTGGGAGAAAGGGTGTAACGTGAACTCAGAAAGACACAATCAATGGAAGACATACTGGACTGCATTTCAGATAAAACAACAGAAAAGAAAATAAAGCACATAGGTAATAATGAGATCTCAGAGAAGGAGACTTTTTCATGGGAGTGAAGATGGCCTACTCCTTTGAAACTGAAGATTTATTTGATTATTTTTGGAATGTAAAGTGATTGGCCTATCTCAGCTATATTCGATCATGAAATTCTCTCTCTGTTGCTCAGTTTGTCAGTTTCCTTTTCATTCTGTAGACAATTTTCTTTGATATACAGAAGTTTTCAATTTTGATGAAGTTTGATTTACCTGCTGTTTCTTTCTTTTTAGTCATAGTAATTAGAATTATTTCAGGTCTATTTTAGAGCAAAAACCTTCTGCTAACCTGAAATTCTCTTTTTAATTGTCATTCCGTATAGGCACTGCCCTTTTGGTAAATTCTGAATCTTTAAGGAAGAGAAAGACCATGAAGGACTCTTGGAAAGAGCTCTCAGTTGATAAGAAGCATGAGGCCTTCCTCATAAAAAATAACTTCATGAGAATCACACTGCTACCACCCCCACCTACTGTTATAATTTTAGTAAACTCATGCTTTATTCATAAGCCTATCTCAAAATCACTCCTCTCTATGAAATCTTCTTTGACACTGCCTCCAAGCCAACATAAAAGTCGTATCTCTTCTTCTTCAGTCCCATCTAAGCTTCCTAGCCTGACATTCTCAGTATTTGTTTCTGCAGTTGGCCTAATAGACATTTAGCTCTTCTAACAGCCTGAGTTTCTTTCCAAATAATACAGCAACTAGCCTGTAGCATTCATTCAGTAAGTGGGAACCGACATCTCTAAAACTGTGCTGCATTTATTTCAAATGTTTTGATCTACATTTAATCAAGAGGAGTTGAATTCATGGTGCAGAATAGACAGAAGAGATGGAATAAAAACAGCTTGCTTTAAAGAAGGAATTCAACTCAGCTTGAAGAGAAGGCTACTTTGTGCTAATACTTGTGTGGGGAGGCCATTCTAGCAGCAAAACATTCAGATGACCAAAGAAAAATGCAAAGAATATTTATTTAAGTATCCTCCATGGGAAACAGTACCTAATATGATTCAGCATAAGTGAGGTATAAATTATGTACATTTTTATGCAGAACAAGTCTCATAATAACATGTACTGATTCTGGGCCTGTAGAAGTGTACATCTCAAAATTTGGTTTGATCGGTACCTTAATGTTTGGCAGAATGGAGACTGCGGAGGAGTTTCTATCAAAATGGAGGTAAGGCCATATCAAAACTACAGGAGCATGTTGATTAAGAACAAATACTCAAGACTGCACATTATATCCATAAAAATGGCAGAAAATCCGGGCATATGGAAACATATCTGCACTCCCAGCAGTCTGGTAGAGAATGGCAAATCAGAGCTCCTCCTAGGTAACACAGTGACTCTGCAAGACCTCATTTTTAAAATAAAAACTTACAGAAGAGTGCAGAGGCAGCCTAATGTAAAGGCTCTGTCTTTTTTCCCAAGGAAGAAAAAAAGGCAGAAAAGGTAAAATAAACCATTAAGTGAAGGAAAATTTTGAATCATCATTAGACCAAGCACTCTTGGCAATGTATTTGACACCTAAGTCCAATTTCTTCCAGTGATCTGGAGATTATGTAGATGACAAAATTGAGACGTCAGAAGGGTAGAAATTTTTCCTGAATTATGTATCTGATAATTCAGACATATCTATATTCAAAACACACATCTAAATCAGAAATTCCAATACAAGTTTTGATATGGTTTCTTCCTGCTGTTATAAGGACGACTATACTTGTTTTTGCCAGTGTTTAGATATCTTGGCCTTTGCTTTGATTTGCTGAGGTTAATATTGCTTCTACTTTTAGAAGTTGCTTACTAGTTGCTTATGTGTCTGTCTCATACATAGTAAGCCATTGTAGTGAATTATTATTATTATTATTTAACTACTATGTATTAAACCAAATCTTTTACACTGAGCTACATGATCAGTACATTTTTTTTCTGAAACAAGGTCTCTCTCTCTCTCTCTCTCTCTCTCTCTCTCTCTCTCTCTCTCTCTCTCTCTCTCTCTCTCTCTCTTTCTCTCTTTCTTTCTCATTTGTCAGATTGGGTTGAAACTTCATATCCTCCTGCTCAGCCCCTCAAAGTATGAGTATGTACCACTACACCTAGATTTGGGTTATGTATTAGTAATGATCATAAACCTTGAAGTTGACTATAGGACAGTAATATCTTCTGAATTTCCCCCCAACAATGTGAAATAATATCTATGAAAATTCAAAGCAAACTCATATTTCCAAATTCCCTCAAAGAGAAAAGACAAATAGCAAGTTAATTTCCTATGAAAATAAAAACTACAGGCCACAGAGATAACTCAGTAGTCTAAGTGCTTACCAAGGCAAGCACAAGTACCCAAGTGCACTGAGCCAGCCACTGAAACCAAGTATGGGGGTGTACACTTGTCATCCCAGGCCTGGGGAGGTTGAAACAGGAGGATCACTCTGAGTTCGAGCTGTGTAGTGAGACCCTGAACTAAATACTCAAAATTAAAAACAAAAAGGGTTGGCCAGACAGCTCAGGGGATTAAGAGCCTGCTTAGGCAGACACAGGGGCTAGGGATTTGATCCCTGGGCTGCCTCACTGGCCTTGCCCCTGGGACATGGTGAGACTGTGATTAAGTCTGGGCAGGGTGGCATGCCCCTTTAGCCCTGGTGCTTGGGAGGCTGAAGACTGTAGAATTACTGAGTCTGATGTGTATAGTGAGATCCTTTACTACACACAATAATAAATAAATACACAAGTTTTCTGCCTGTCTGCCATGTGAAACATAAGCACAGGTCAAGATAAAAACCCAGGAAGTCAGAAGAGGAATGCCAGCTAAGGCAGCTGAGCATGTGCTGCTGGGAACTAGAATATGACTGGTTTCATCGACTATTTGTTTACCCCAAACTCAGGTGTTGATGCCTTAATTTAATGTGACCATAGGTAGTAGGGAGGACAAGGTCATGACAGTGGAGTTTCTTCATGGGATTAGGATGTTATAAGAAGGTCACCAAAGAGATAACCTCTTCTCTCTGGCAAGCAGATAATAAGAAACTAAGGCTGGGAAGAGGCTGGTACCAGAATTCAATCATGCTGAGTCCTTGACCTTGGACATTATGGGCTCTGAGATTTTTCAGAAATATGTTTATGCTGTTTAAGCCACCTTCTCTATGATGTGTTGCTACAGCAGCCAGAGGTGACCCAAACAATGAGTAAATCCACTCTAAATCTGGAGGAAGAAGTAATTGGACAGATAAACCAAGAACTGCATAAAAGAGACTTCAATCCAAAATCACATTAAGGAATAAGTGGGAAAGAACTGCAGGAGTGCGGAAGAGGCACAGAGGTTGGAAGGTGAGGAGGGGCAGTGCCATTCAATCAGTGACAGACGTTCAGTAAGACAGGTGGAGTATTCACACCCACAATGAACACGTAAAAGGTTAAATGAAGGCAGGATCCCCCTTCCTTTTGCAACACTGCCTCGCTCCTCTCCCTTTGATCACAGCTTAGTTTCCAGTACACTTTATTGATGAAAACAGGAGCTTGTCTTGTAGAATTAATTTTCTAATTTAATTTAGTAAAGTATTCCATTAAAATACTGTTTATCTCAGTTCCAACTTTTCAGTGCTCCACTACATATTAGAACTAACAGGAATGTCTGTCCTCTATTCTTACCCAAGCGTTTCTAGACCGAGGCTTTCATGCTCCATTCCCAATTTGCAACAGATAAAATTGTCAGAAAATAAACTCAAAGACCAAAAGTTCCCAAAGAGCCTCTCTACAAAAAAAGTACCAGATGACTTCACTGGAGAACTTTACCAATTTCTTTCCAAGAATAGAGATTCTGGCTACTCACTTGAAAATGAAGGAATATAACTCAATTCCTGTTTGAAAATAAACTAATATATTTTTTTTTGATTTAAGAAAAACATAATGTAATAAAAATTACAAGTTAATATTAACCCTTGCCAGACAGGGTTATGCCACTGAGCTTCATATGAGGCTAGTCTACAGCATTCCAAGAAAACAGATTGCTAGAATGTTCTAGGTGTATAATTTGCTTCTGTAGTCCATGACAGAAAGCTTGGGTGTTGCTGTGTAGTCCCCACCTCTGCGTGCCGCTGGGATACAAGCACACCCTCATAGTCCCAAAGCATGAATTCCTGACAAATTTGAGATCCTTAAACACCATTCTCCAGTGAAAAGAACTAGAACAGGGTGATTCCTACTCCCTCAGTTTGCTGCCCTACCTGTCATTTATACACAAACACAACCCATCCTGCACTAATATGCTAGGTGATTGTGACCTAAAATCAAGTTGACATGTCCCAACTAGAAAATATACCAAATCTTTTAATCCCTACAAAGGGTATATATAAAGTTACAGTAGAAGAAATTAACAGAAACGATCATTACCAAACAGTCAAGATCAACACCACTAGTAACTAATATGAAAACATCATGAAGTCCATCACATTAGCTCTGAAAAGGACAGCACACTGAGTGTTGTTTTTTGTGATATTCTTGAAGAAGCTGTATAAATTCAGCCCCAATGGTTAGAAAATATAGAGCAAGTAGTTTTTAGGAAAAAGTTAAAAGTACATTACATTTAAATCCATTTAAATTTCTTCAAATGAACAGTCATCTAAAAATAACTGATGAATTAACTTCAGAAAGTTGAATGCCATCAAAGAGAAAGACTGAACAACTCTTATAGACCACACGAGGAAAAGACAGAGTAGCAAATAGTCCGCCTGACCCAAAGACAGGGTCTTGGACCAGAAAGGTGAACACAAGAAGAAAATTTGTGAAGTTCAAATCAGTGCTCAGTATAGTTAATTGGATCATACTGATGCTAGTCTCCTCGACAAGATGATTTGGCTGTGGTTACAGAAGGAGCAAGCACTAACAGATAATGAAGCCAGCGTTTCTACAGCTTTCCTTGTAAGTCTCAACTGAATGCAAAACAAAGGTTTAAAAAATGACTGACAATACAAAGGGGAGGGCTACCAGTCCTTCAGGAAGGTGACAGTCTCCTCTGTTCCATCTTCCTTTTGCTCCTTTCCTTTTTTCATTCCATCTATTTCTTTTTTCATGCTAGACTAGAAATAACTTCCACTAACACAGTAGTGTTCAACCAATTTTCTGAACTTTTGATTTTATCATGCTGCTAAAAAAAAAAAAAAAAAAAAAAAATCCTCATTAGAAGAAATAAAAACAACTCTGATTAAAATTATGCCCAGGAGCAATTCCTTTTTATGTTTCCACTTGATTTTTTTTTTTTTTTTTCTGGTAGAAGAGATTAACTTCCACTTTAAGACTGTGGAGACTACTGTATTCAATACCTATTTCCTTTTACTAAGTAGAAAGAAATATAAAAACTAAGAGAGATTTAGAGATTTCAGACAGAAGAGAGATTTTATAAGAAGGGAAAGAATGATAAATTCTGATAAATTCCTTTTAAGAAAGCACTTTTGCCACATTTGCTCACTTGGACAAAAAGAACAATTCAGAACCATGATCATAGATTTCTTTCTTTTGAGGAGAGGATGGGTCAGGAAAATGCAGAATCTCTAAACTATATTATTATTAGTTGTTTTTGATATCCTTAAATTATGAAAATTAGGACAAGATCTATTATTTTTTCAACATCTTGAAGCTTTTGTGCCTTGTGGGAAAGCGGGGCAAACCCTGAAATCAATTTCCGGGTGACTCTTATCCCTTATAGAATTTTTCAACCACCTCAAGGTCACCTCCACCATCATCCAAGAAAACACAGGTGCTGTGCCCAGCATCACCTCACCACCCAGTGCACTGTGACCGCCATCAGATAAGAGTGGCAATGCCCTGACTACTGAAAAAGGAGTGGGGGAGATTGTTTTGTGTCCTGAAGGGAAAAAAGAAGAATCTTTTGCCAAACGGAATATCAAGTAAGCAGCAATCTATCATATCATATAATTACAGGGTAATGTCAGGCATTCCTCATGAAAGCACACAGACTGGAGAAAGCAATTAACGTAGAATGATTAAGAGGCAATGTGTTCTGCGGCATGAGGAAAGCGTTGTGCAGATAACTGGACACCTCATACCCTTGGACAAATGAGGTTTTTCAAACTATTTTCCCCTCTAAAGTTAGAAGGCTTAATTATTTGGTTAAATGTTTTCCTGGTCTAAAAAATCCATACAATTTCACTAAGTCTGTTAAATTTGACTCTAATTTCAGGGATAAATTCATTCATACACTCAATTCCGTCTAAAAGTTTTTCTTATGACCATGGTTCAGTTCAAATTTTCTTTCACTAATCGTCTCATAATTGAGAAACACTATTTCTATGTATGTATCTATGGGTTGCACATATAATACACTTATTTACTTATTTATGAGCAGAATATATTTATTAAGGGAAAGAAAGCTCCTGTCTGAGAGAGGGACACAAGGAGTGCCCCAAGCAGGTAGTCCTTGGGAAGCTCTTCCAGTGACTTTTATAGAAGAAAACCACATGTGAGGCAGGTCTACAGTAGTGGCGAACATGGGAACTCGCTTGAATGGACATGAGGTGAAACAGAACTATAGTCAACCAATGAGATTTATCTAAGTATTCTGAAGTGTATAGATTATATTTTCAGGCCTTATTCTTCAAGATAAGAAATCACAACTCATTAGAGGATTTGTTAATAAAAGGTTAGTTGGGTGTAGTTGTGGACACCTTTAATCCTAACACTTGAGACCCTGAAGCAGGAGGATAGCTGTGAGTTCCCAGCCAGCCAGACCTACATAAGCAAGTTCAAGTCATGAACTTGGTGAAAAAAAGAAAATAAAGGTTAACAGAATAAGCTGGTACCCATAAGTAATCTCTAGTCTGGGCTTAGACCTTACCATATATGAGGAGCATATGCTAAGCTTACTAGAATTCATTTTAGTTTGCAAATCCATATATCCTTTTCTGGCCCTTTTAAACCAAGTACTTTTCCTTGAGGATAATAATACTAAGTGGATCTAGTTACCCTGGCCCTTCACCTATCGTTAATTCTCCGTCCCAGTGACCGGTAGTTCCCCTGTTTCCCCCTCTGACCCACACTTATGCTTCCCTGAGCGCCCGTTTCTGGATTTATGTCTGGGATGCAGCTTCATTCTGAGGAGTGAGGTGAGAGGTGTGTAAATAACGGACTGGGGAAGGAGGACACATTTCTTCCATTTGCTGGGACAAGGGAAGTAAGCAGTAGACAGCAGAGGAAACGGGAAAAAGCCAGACCTGACTCCTTGCATGGGGTCTTCATAAAAAGGGCCAAGGAGGACAGGGTTTGAACATTAAAAGATTTCTGGAAAATCTCTGAGAATCAAAGCTAACTACCACTGTCTAATAGCTGGCCCTGGGTCGATATAGGCCAGGGAAAGCAACTGCTGGCTGGAACTCGTGAGAGGTCACAAAGGAAGTGCTTCAGCGCAGGGGACAAACTTCGGGTGTGGACAACTTTGGCTGTCGTTTGGCCTTGTAATTAAGGGATACCAAATAGAAAAATGCAAAGCATAAGGAAAGCTAATAACAGTACAGCTAACCTGTCTACTTGCATTTTTATACAGCACATATGTTTTCTCAGCCTAGCTCTCAGCATGTTCTGTACCCTTTGTGCACATGTGTGCATGCTAGACATCTCTCTATAAAGCTAAATAAAAGCCACAATGGGAAGACGGCCAGAGCTGAAGATATCATCCTATCCTGAAAACTTAAAGCTTGGGCAGTTGTCATCATTATACCTTCAATCACCTGATTCAAGAGTCTGAATTTCACCATTGCCTTTTCATTTTCCTTACAGACTACAAGCAAATATCAACTGCTGTGTCTTTTTTTTTTTGTTTGTTTGTTTTGTTTTGTTTTGTTTTGGCAGGATGGGGATTCAAACTCATGATCTTAATGCTTGCCAGGCAGACACTTGTGCCACGGAGCTATCTCCTCAGCCCCCAACTGCTGTGTCTTTATTCCTTAAATATTGACTGGTTCCTTACACCATGTGTGATTGACAATCCCTAATTCATCAGCCTAACTGTGACCCTGTACTCTGGTAAAAGGCAGTGATTTCTTTTTATTTGTAAATGCTTCAGAACCAGCTCCCTGATTAATCCATAGGAGAACCTTCCTTGGCCCACCCGTTTCTTCTCTACTGCTTCATTGCTGTGTGCTTCCTTGCCCAACTGCTGGTGTGTGCTAACCATTCTCGTCTTACTTTCATCACTCTCTTTGCTGATGCTTCTTGAGTGGGAGAACTGCTTCACGCAATGACATCTCACTGACTTCTGTTCATGATCTGATTCCCCAGCAGAATGTCAAGGAGTCTTTCCTACATGCCAGGGAACTCAATTTGGAAACTTCGCAATTGTCTTTTGATGGAAGGGCAGCAAAGAAAGTCACAGTGCCATTGTGTTCCACATAGACCTGGGTATTTTCCTAGAAAGTGTATCGTTAGCATTCAAGTTAAGAAAAATTTTTATGTATTATACTTCACTGGCTTTTTGTTTCATTTTTGCTCCCAATATTAGGTGGAAGTAAGACAGTATATACCTTCTTCAAAGCAAGGAAATGTCTGGTTTATACTGTGTGCTGCCTTTTACCTGCATATATATAGTACCTAATGACCCCTCTCTTGGAGAATGCGTGAGAAGTGGAAAAGTTCTAGAAGTTAGTGCAAATAATGCACGGAATTGAGGATCAGGACATCGTAACAGACGTTAAAATTCTCTCTAGACATATTTTTATGATTTAAGAATTATCTTTAGAAAAACAAGAAAAACTTTCATATAAAGAATAATTGTGAGGTGGGTGTGGTGGCACATGCCTGTAATCCCAGCACTTGGGAGGCTGAGGCAGAAGGATCAGTGTGAATTTGAGATCAGCCTGGGCTACAAAAGTGAGCGCAAGGCCAGCCTAAACTGCACAGAAAGACCTTTTCTCAAAAAGAGAAAATAATAATAATAATAATTGTGCTTGAAATTTTGGAACAAATCCCAGTCCATTTAATAATATTTTTGACATTATGAACATTAGTTTCCAGGGTCTTTTTGCAATGTAACTTGATTTTCATTGTATTGTAAGCTACATTACTAGGCAGCAAAGTCAAATATTCTTGCTAGCAATAAGTTCCTTGATCTAGTATACCAAATCTTGCCTTTCTTACTGTTAGGTAATTTTTCATTCTCTCAGGCTTGGCTACACCTCAGAAGGTTCACTGTAGGGAGCAATGCATTTTTAAAATGTATATAAGATGAAATCAGGACAGATAAGTTAGCACAAAATGATAAAAATATGGCTGAGGAGTTGTATTAGCTACAGCTTCCTAGAGTTACAGAGGACATGATAGCAAATCATGCTTCTTAGAATTTTAACTTCATTATATTTTGAAAATGACAGAATCAAGATTCAGCATATATGAAATATTCTACAGGAACACAGGAAAAAGGCTTCCAAATCTTATTTGAAATTAAAATTTTTAGGTCCTATAATTTTGATTTGGGAGTAAGATAATCTTATGACAATTATATTCCATTAATATATGTAAAATTAAAAAGCTGAAATATAATTAGGTTTATTTTAAACTTCTTAAGTGATTTCATAATAGTAGGTAAATCCAATGCTTTATTATACAGCTATGCAAAGATCTTTATTCTTCAAAGTTACAGGGAAAATTCCTTATGCACTGGCATAATGAACCAAAAGAGCAATAATAATATATTTATCAATTAATTTCCATAACTTAGTAAAAAACCAGGCCAGTACAGTTCAAATTTTTGAAAATATATAATCTGTCTCCTTTACTTTCTGTTGCATTTTACAGCTGAGCAAACCACACACTTTTGACACAGTAATGAGAATGACACAGCAAATAAATTTAAGAAAACTTTTAACAGGATGTAAAAGGTTTACAAACTACTGAATATAACACTCTTCCAAAATATTTAAGCTGAACCTTAGAAAAAGGCCAAATCTGCACTTTCTCTAGCTGGGCAATACATAGCAAAATAACAGTTTAAAATATTTGTAATACTTGGCCAACTATTTTGACTCAGGATCAATAGTGGGAGACAAATTTAAATACTATGACAATCACACTGTTATTAATAATAAAAATTAAAACCAAAATATGAAACTGTAAAGTATGTTTATCCTGCATTGATTGAACAACATGAAGTTTTTTTTTTTTTTTTTTTTTTTTTTGTCTTTTTGAGACAGGGTCTCAGTATGCAGTTCAGGCTGGTGTTGAGCTCACTTTTGTAGCCCAGGCTGGTCTTGAACTCACACCGATCCTACTGCCTCAACCTCCCCAGTGCTGGGATTACAGGCGTGTGCCACCATGCCCGGCTAACATGAAGATATTTTGAAAACATATTTAAGTGAGTATTTAAGAATTTGGGTAAGATAAGGAAACGTTCTTTCTGTGATATTCTGTGAACAAAGTAGCACATAAAGGTATATTTGCATAATTAAATTAACTCGGTGTGCATTTGCAAAAAAGAAAAGTGTTTAAAATTGGACCAAAACATAAAATGTTATATCTTAATGGAATCAAACCTGCTTTTGTTACCTTTTTTGGAATTTCAATTTTTTTTTCATACTTAATAATGCTCGTTAGTAAGAAAACGTTTTGTGTAAAATTTTTAGGTTGAAAATTTCCTAACCAATTGGAATTGTAAATTATACATAAAGGATGTAATTTTTAAAAATTGATAATGTTTTTATTATGATTTTTATAGTTTATCTAATGATCTTAAATATAAACAAAATCTGCATATTTTTATTAGGACATTTTAGATATAGACTATGATAACATCCACTGTAAGGATTTATCCCTGGAAGTTATATATCTTGCCTGTTTTTTTTTTATTTCCAATTCTCCTCCCTGCCTTCTACCCTTTTATTTTTAAATATTTGCAGCTCAGTTCTGTCTTTCATTCTGACTTCCCCTGCTAGCAACTGGTGATATTATGTAGAATTTCATCTTTAAATCTCAAATACTGTAACATGACACAATTTATTTAATATGAGTAATATAAGTGACAAATAAAAAGAATAGAACAAATCATATTACAAAGATAAATCAGGAAAAATGCTCACAAGTAAGAAATATGAAATTAGTCACCCAGTATCCACTATCAGGAAATAAAAAGGAAAAGAGGAAGGAAGGAAGGAAGGGAGGAAGAAAAAGGAGAAGAAAAAGAAGAAGAAGAAGAAGAAGAAGAAGAAGAAGAAGAAGAAGAAGAAGAAGAAGAAGAAGAAGAAGAAGAAGAAGAAGAAGAAGAAGGAGAAAGAAAGAAAGAAAGAGAAAGAAAGAAAGAAAGAAAGAAAGAAAGAAAGAAAGAAAGAAAGAAAGAAAGAAAGAAGGAAAAGGCTTTCTTGGTATTCTTAGTAAATATATTGGGAAAATGGAACTATTTTGTATTGATAATGAGAATATAAAATGATGCAGCTTTTAAACTCTGCAGCCCAACACTCTGAGCCTGATGCAGGAGAGTCACTGGAAGTTTAAGGCCAGACTTGACTGCACAGTGAGTTCAAGTCCTACCTAAATATAGCAAGTCCCTGGTTCAAAGCAAATCTGTACTACTTCTAATGTCATATCAATTATTGCCATACTCTCTCTCAAGTAGATGTTTGTTTGTTTTAAAAAAGATGATAAAAGCAAATAAGAGACAAGAAAAAAAGTTATAGAATTTCTTAATTTTATTTTAAAGCCTGTTATTCTTAGGAATGTATTAATTCCTTTCATCAGTATGTGCAAGACAAATGCAGAAATGTATAAAGAAAATGGGATCAGAAGTATATCTGAAGTAAAAAAAAGAAATATTTGAATTAATAACATCTGAAATAAAGGAACAGCTGCAGAAATGTAGAGAGGAAATTAGATTAGAAATTATATCTGAAGTAAAAAAAGGAAAGGATAACTATAGTGAAAGAATTAATAAATGCTTCCAAAGAAGACATTGATAAAAAATTAGAGAGTAGAAAAATGATGCAATCCTTGAATGAGCAATATAAGAATGAAATAGATCACATGAAGCCGTTTTGAAGAGCTATACTGGAAAACAAAATCTCAGTCACGAGATGGCAACACTATCTGAATGAAAGTGAAGATAGAATTTCAGATCTTGAATCTGTCACAGCTAGTGAAAAGGTAAGAAAGGTTCTCTGAAAAACAACCAGGATGCAGGAAAAAATAATTCAATATCTGCAAGACAATGGAAAGATGAACAAAGTGAGATAAATAGGCACCAATGAGAAAGGAGTAAATACAAATGATATAAAAAGAATATGGGTAGAAGCAATATCAGAAAATTCCCTGAATATCAGAAAACAACCTGATATTCAGTAACTGAGGCATACAGAACTCCAACTAACATCAACCCAGCTAAAAACACACCCAAAATAGTCAAGATTTCAGAAATCCAGCAGAAGAATAATATACTAAAAGCCACTAGAGAAAAGAAACAGATTACATTTAAAGGAAAACCCATCAGAATAACAGCAGATTTCTCTTCACAAACCATGAAGTCAAGAGAAGCATGGACCAAACTACTTCAAGTACTCCATGAAAACAAATTCCAGCGCAGACTGCTATACCCTGCAAAACTCTTTCAAGTTTGATGGAGAAGTGAAGCACTTCCATGACAAAGAACAACTAAAAAAAGTCACAATGACAAAGCCAAACCTACACAAACTACTACTAGAAGACATTTTAGAAAGGGATAAAAATGATCCAAATATCATGAATGAGAACATAAAAAACCCACCAAGTAGGGTAACTAACTAATACAGGAGGAAAAGGGGAAAACAATAGTAGGTAAAAAAAAAAAAAAAAAAAAAAAAAAAAAAAAAAAAAAAAAAAAAAAAAAAAAAAAAAAAAAAAAAAAAAAAAAAAAAAAAAAAAAAAAAAAAAAAAAAAAAAAAAAAAAAAAAAAAAAAAAAAAAAAAAAAAAAAAAAAAAAAAAAGTCAAGCATAAGTCAATACATTTCAGTTATAACAAACAATGTAAACGGACTTAATTCTCCAATCCAAAGAAATAAACTGCCACAGTGGCTTAGAAAGCAAAATCCAACAATATGCTGTATGCAAGAAACACACCTAACTCATAAAGAAATTCATAGGCTGAAGGTCAAAGGGTGGAAACAATAAATACTACTTGCCCCACCACCAGAGAAAAAAGCAGGGGTAGCGATTCTGTTCACAGATACTCTGGATTTTAAACCAAGATGGATCAAAAGTTATTTCATCACTATGTACTAGTCAGGGTACAAATTCAAGACAAAGACTTAACACTCATAAATACATATGCACCCAACATGGGAGCACTGGGCTATATTAAATAAATCTTAATGGACATTAAAAAATCTCATGTCTGATACCACAATCTTAACAGGATAACTTAACATCCCTTTATCCCAAAAAGATAGGTCAAGCAGATGAAAAATTAGAAAAGAAATAGCAGAACTGAACCAGAACTTGGAAAACTGGACTTGGTGGGTATATTTAGAGCATTTCACCCAACTACTTCTGAATACACATTGTTTTCTAGTGGCACATGTAACATTTTCTAAAATAGATCACATACTAGTCCATTGATCATGCATAAGTATATGCAAGAAAACAGAAATTATCCCATGCATATAATCTGATCACAGTGCAATGAGACTGAAAATAAATGACTGACGAAACCACACACACACACAAAAACAGACATACATGGAAATTAAATAACACCCTCCTCAACAACCAATGATTTACAGAGGAAATTAAACAAGAAATTAAACCATGTCTACAGTTTAGAGAAAATTCAAACACAACCTACTGGAATTTATGGGATGCTATGAAGGCATTTTTTAGAAGGAAATTTATAGCTCTGAACTCACACTTTAAGAAAACAGAGCAGGAACAAATAAATACCCTAATGCTATACCTATATCATATCGAAAAGGAAGAGAAAACCAAACACAAAGCCCAAATATGAGAGGAAATTATAACCATTAGGGCAGAAATTAATTCAGTTGAGATAAAGAAAGCAATACAAAGAATTAATGAATCAAAAAGCTGGTTCTTTGAAAAATTAAACAAAATTGACAAGCCCCTAGCTAACCTCATTAAAAAGAGATAAGAAAAACTCAAATTCAAGCAATAAGGAATGAAAAGGGTGACATTACCACAGAACTAGTGGAGATCCAGAAGGTTATTAACAGCTACTTTGAGAGTCTTTACTCTCACAGAACTGAAGACACAGATGGAATGGACAGATTCCTAGAAAGATACACTTTACCAAAGCTAAATCAAGAAAATATAAGAACTCTCAATAACCCAATAACTGCCAATGAAATACAAAGTATAATAAATAAATAAAAAAACCTACTGACAAAGGAAAGTGCAGGTCCTGATGGATTCACATCAGAATTCTACAAACATTTACATAATATATAATCCCAATAATCGTCAAACTCTTCAATAAAATAAAAAAGGAAGCAATCCTCCTGAAAATATTCCTGGAGGGAAGCATTATACTGATACCAAAACCAGAGAAAGATGCAACTAAGAAAGAGAACTACAGACCAATCTTGCTCATGAACATAGATGCAAAAATACTCAATGAAATCCTAGCAAATAGAACGCAACACATCATTAAGAAGATTTTTCATCATGACCAGGTAGGATTCATCCCAGGAAAGCAAAGATAGATCAATATACAGAAATCTATAAAGTAATTTAGCCAAATTCAAAACCACATGATCATCTTGATTGATGCAGAAAAGGCTTTTGACAAATTCCAACACTCATTCATGCTCAAAGTTCTATAAAAAACCGGAATGGAGGGCCTCTACCTAGGCTATAAGATGTACAAGCAAATACAAACACACTCATCCTCCTTATCTTTGACAAAGGGGTCAAACATATTTACTGGAAGAAAGGATAGTAATGTGTAACAGTAAAAACATGCTTGGAATGCCTGACATTCTGGTCTTTTAGATGTGTGTTGCTACTAATGTAATTTCAATTATTGCTATATTCTCTCTCAAGTAAATGTTTGGTTTACAATTAAACAAAAAAGGATATTAAAAGAGAGTAAGAGACAAGGAAAAATGCCATAAGATTAACCAGCTACACTTTGTATATCCTTAGATTTCTAAATTTTTGTATAAAAATGTGTAGCTGTTTTTATCAAATTTTATATTTATTAGATTTATAAGACTATCAGTGGTTGATGGAAAATAGAGATTCCAAGTTAAGCCTAAGACGTTTGATATTCAGAAAGACAATGATGGACCTACATTATAGACTAATATCACTAAACTTCTCTCCTGAAAGGTTAAGAATGTGTGTTTACAGACCACAAATTACAGAAAAAGAAAGACTACAGGGATAGGTAATATTTTGGCCCTAGCCCTTCAAGGTCAATCAGGACTCAGGACATAAGAGAAACGGTGCTGTAACTTCCTATAACTCAGTGGTGCACAAAATTTTCTGTTCAAGGAGATTATGGGACCACAGAAGAAAGAATTGATGATGTATATTGTGATTAAGGAGAGTCACCTAGACAGAAAACATTCTCTCAGGCTTTCACAGAGAGCAAACTGGTCAAGAAATGGACATGACTCATGTAAACAGCTGACCCTGAGAACAGTTCTACAAAGCACTGTACATGGTTTCAAGGTAAATTCTAAGGAGACTTGACTGACCCTGTCAAATACAAAAGTTACGTGCTTTGTTATACAGATCTTGCTTTAACTTGGACTTAACCACTTAGCAGAAAAGTTTAACCATGTGGCATAAGCAGCAAAGCTAGATTAGTATGCTGATCTGTAAAAGGCTGAAATCAACAGCTTCCTACATTGCCCTTCTGCCAATAACTCATTACAACTATGAAATATCAGACTATGTATACAACTACTTTCTATTCTTTCAATATGAAGAAATTTTTGTACCAATAATAATTAGAAAAATTATTACGTCTTCATCCTGTACTCTGAATAACTACTATGAGGACAACAATATGCATTATATTAATTATTGGCATATACCATTAAGCTGTTTTGAAACTGTCTCATCATTTTCTCTTATCAAAAGTAATTAAAATAAACAGAATTTGTTTTCTGTTTCACTTAACTACCTACTACCAAAAACAATTGAAGCGTGTTGCCTATTTTCTCTGTTTCAAATTTTCTACTTATAAAATAAAGGTAATAAGACTGGCTTACTGCATAATTAAGAGTATTCAAGGCACTTTTAAATTACATATTTCCTCACATACTAAATGTAGTTGATTTTGTAAATATTCTTAATTTAGCTACAGATTAAACACTGAATATTTCAAAATCATCCATAACATATATTTGAATATTTGTGAAATACAAGTGCAAAGGTTCCATAATCCAGAGGAGACGGAAATTTTCTTGTGAGCAATGAAACAAGATAATGTGTTAGTGCTCTTAGAAGATAATGCATATTACTGAATGGATGAAAAGTAATTTAAAATTTAGCTTCCAGTGTTGTTACCCATCTTAGTAATGTTCTATTTCTCTGGACAGAAAGAACTAATTAAGTGCTTACTAGATATCTTAAATACAGATGTATTTGTGGAAAAAAACCATAAATGTTATTGAAAATAAACCTACACAGCATAGCCCCAACCCTGTAGAATGGGAACAAAGGAGCTTTAGTTGAGATTAAAAAAAAAATTATAATCACAGCCAGGTGTGGTGGTGCAGGCATATAATCCCTTGGGAGGCTGAGGCAGGAGAATCAACATGAGTTTGAGCCCAGCCTGGGCTACAAAAGTGAGCTTAAGTCCAGATTGAACTGCATAGCTAGACCCTGTCTCAAAAAAGGCAAAAAAAATTATAATCACAAGAAGCTAATATCTAGGAATTCCCATCACTTTATGAGTGAAATAAAAACTTGAATTGATGCATTATAATTTCCTTTCCTCCCAGGAATGGACAGTTGGCCTATTTCTATTGATCGTCTCACATGGTTTTCAGACTGCTCTCTTGTCAGCTCTCTGATAGATTCTGCAGGTGAAGTAATGTTCTTAACAATTTAACAATTCATTCCAAGCATGACTCTAGCAGGTGTCACTTTAACCAGTCAGTTCTTGTGATGCATAAATATGGTAGAATTGTCATTTTCATATTTCCTCTTTTATTATCTTATAAAAATTAATGAAAATATTCAGGTTTTGGTCATCTTGCATTTGAATAATTTGACAGGTAAGCAGTTGAAATAAAGTAGTAGGAAGAAACTAGACTACAGATTACTTCCCTTCAACATATAATTATATGACCCAAAATTGTAAAGATAAATTAACTGAAATTTATCATCTTATTCATTCAGTTGGTTATCTGAAATCATTAACTGTCATGGTGGTGTCTATGGACAAAGAAGAGAATACATTTTCAATGACACATACTACTCCTCAACCTTGCCCCATCCTTCCTGAACTACACAAGCATACAGAGGAAGAATATACAGTAACTGGGCAGCACTGTGAGAGTTAATACATGCTCTTCAACTAGAAAAGAGATTGTCTGGTGAGTATGGTTACAACAGCATTGGGAAGTATTCTGATAAAACTGCTTCTACTAGAAATCACCCTAGGACTATCCCAAGGTCAGAGGCTTCTGGGAGCTTCCAGGACATGGTGCCAAAGAGAGGGAAAACTGAATACCAAATAACTTTAAGGGTTAAGCAGGCAGTGAAATAGTCCATTTAAATGTTTCATCTACTTATTCATTTATTTAATACAGAGTCTCACCACACAGCTCCGACTTGTAGTGATCCTTCTGTCTCAGCTTTCCCAGTGCTTGGATTACACATACAGTAATATACTATGTCCAATTTCAGTGGCTAGCTCAGTGCATCTAGGGGTGGGGCCAGTGTGGTACATAGCTCAGGGGATCAAACCCTGAATCTTGCACTACCCAGGCAGGCTCTTAGACTGCCAAACTATTTCCCTGGACAGATATAGTCCATTTTAATTTAATTTAATTTAATTTAATTTTATTTTATTTTATTGTTACATATTTGATACAGGGTCTCCATGACTTGGACTCATAGCGATCCTCCTGTTTTCAGCCTCCCCAGCACTGAGATTACAGGTGCACACCACTGCCCTGTCTTGGTGGTTGGCTCAGCAGGCTGGGGAAGTTGAGCTGGTGCAGCATGTGGTGCTGGGGATCAAACCCTGCTCCATGTGCTTACCTCAGCAGGCACTTAACCCCTGTACAATATTCTATAGAGTAGAAAAAAATTCTTTAAGCCCACTCTCAAGGGCTCTTCAGCTGCATTAAGAAAAAGCAAATCTTACCTCTAGGAGTATAATTTGAAGAAAAAGATAAGATTATTTCTGCTGGATCGAAGTTGTCACAAAAATGAGTCAAGACAATATCACAGCAATTCTGCTCACAGTAAGTATAATATGCTGCAGTAGGGAGAGTTATAATAATTATAAAGGTAATTTTAAGAAGTTATCATTGAAATACTTATGACTATATCAATTATTAAATCAGGGCATATGCTGCTGTTATGAAAGAATGTAACATGGAAATAAATCAAAAGAAAGAGGAGCAGAGAGACCCTCAGGAGTGTGTTAAACTCTGAAAAATCGTATAATAAAATGTTAACAATGAGGGGCTGCAGAGATAGCTCAGTGGGCTGAAGCACTTGCTTGGGCAAGCTTAGACAAGTGAAGGGATCGAAGTTTGAGCCCCAACACCACAAGCTGCACTGGCCCTGCCCCAGGGCAGGCTGAGCTGGCCAGAGTCCAGGCATGGTGACACTTTCCTGCAATCCCAATGCTAGGGAGGCTGAAAGCAGGAGGATCACCAAGAGTCAGAGCTGTATAGTGAGATCCTGTCACAATGAAATGCATTTAAAAAATTAACAATGAAATTATGGAGTGGGAAATTTGAAAGCAACAAATAGAAGAATGAACCAATATCCTAGAATCAGAATATGGTATATTGTACTTATCATGAGCTGTTGCTCCACCAGGTGATCTATCCTAAATTCTAATCCCAACTCTTTCCAGTGTTAACAGTGAGGGCTTGGGCAGAGAACATATCTGTGGGGCCTGAGTTACTCTTCTGTGCAGCTTAAATAAATATAATACTTTCTATTCTTGGTGTTCTGTGTGAAGCTGGACAGCTACTTTAAATGAATTACAAGGAACAACTAAAAATCACCTTGGTTGAATTTTTAAGAACCTTAGATTATCCCAGATACTATAAGAAAAGAGAAAATTATTAGCCTAACACAGCAGAGCTTGAGTTTAATAATTTTATCTCTCACTACATTACAAAAACCCGTTAAGTTTATATTCTATATAAACATCCAGATGAGGGAGAACAGAAAATTATAATTATTAGTATTAATAAATATGAGAAACTGGTCCACATATTAACATGTAATAAATATAAAATATATAAAATGTCTAATATATAGTCCCTTTAATTCTAAAATTTCAAACATTTAGGAACTGCAAGGGCTGTACTGTGTCCCAATATTCTAGTATGTCAGACATACCAACTAGCAAGACAGTAGAAGAGCACTCATTAAAACATGGATGACTCCATAAAATAGAAATAAAGATCCCAGCTTTAGGTTCACCAAAAAAACAGCCTAACAAACTATCCTACCTTAAACTCAAATGTGATGACAACATTACTAAAAGGAGCCTTCCCATATACGCAACTAATGATGAATTTTAGACCTGAAGGTATCCACACTTTTAAAGAGATTTTCTCACATAGAAGATAAAAGATCAGATAGAAGTGGTTGGTGGAAGTAAGACATAATGAAAGAAAAACATCATAAAATACATTGAGCAATAGAGTGAAGGGCTGGCAAGATAGCTCAGTGGACTAAGCACCTGCTTGGTCAAGCACAGGGCCTGGGGCTTCAATCCCCAGCACTATGTGCCACTGAGACAGGGCATAGTGGTTCACACCTGTAATCCCAGCACTGGGGAGGCTGAAAACAGGAGGATCACTAGGAGTCAGAGCTGCATAGTGAGACCCTGTACAAAATACATAAGTGAGAGAGAGAGAGAGAGAGAGAGAGAGAGAGAGAGAGAGAGAGAGAGAGAAACTACATTGGCCAGACATGTAGCTCAGCAGCTCAGCATCACAAGAATCTGTCTGACAAGTAAAAGGTCCTGAGTTTGAATCCTGATACAAAAAAAAAAAAAAAAAAAGAACTAAAAGAGCAATTGTAGGACTAAAACTTTAGGAATTTGAACATGGCAAGTGTTGTTTTACAACATCATACAATTATAGAAAAAATAGAAAATATAATTAAGGCGTTCTTACCAAACTAAAGCAAAAGAAAAATAGAAGAGAAGCCATAACAAAACTACATAACCTTCAAAAATTCAAAAATCTGAATATAGGGGTTTTATTTCTAAAAAAAGAACAAAGAGAAAGGAGAAATCATTGCAGAATTTTAATAGCACATGGTTGTGAAATTTTAGAATATTAAGCATAATGAAAATAGTTTCCATAAATGTTAAAAAAGATGCATAATTAACTAATGATCAGAAATCAGAAGAATCGACTTACTGGTAAGAAAAAAAATGCTAAATATCTGAAATAGTTTTCAGGATGCTATTTGTTACAATAGTGAAATAGCAAACAAAAAGACACAAAATAAGATAGTAATAAATCAAAATAAAATAAAACAACAACATAAATCAAAAAACCCACAACAGAGTACAGGGAAGGAATGCCCAGGTGGTGATGGAGGACTAAGCTAGGATGCCCTTGGTGCGCAGGACATCAGTTGACAGCAGCATGATGCTTTGTGCTGATTGTGTCATCTTTCTTAAGTAGTACAGAATGGGCTTGGCTAAGATGTGGGAATAAACCAATAAATTCTAAGGTAAAACAGTCATTAATTAGAGATGGAAGAGAAAAATTACCAAAGAAGAGCAGCAACAGTTATAACAGGATGATTCAGTACAGTAGTTAAGGTGCTCAACTGGCCCAAACAAAAGGGTAATTGATTCCAGCCAAGATATTTTTAAGAAAAAAAAAAAAAAAAAAAACTTTAGCCAACAAGATTAATATTGTAGTACATTCTATGGAGAGAAGACGTGATTAGCAGTATACAGCAGCCCTGGGTATTTGGAGAAAACAGTACAGTATCTACTAAGAGACTGATGTAAGAATAGTAATCCCTGTAAGTAAATCAAAAACAGCACTTGACAGAGCCTACAAGATGGGAACAGCCTGAGCCATAGAGCTCACTTAAATCAGGTGAGAAGGGGCATATGCCGTGATTCATCTGAAGAGCATGTTATTTAGAAGAATTGAGAAGGTTTTGAGGAGCATAGTTTAATCTTTTATGTGATCAGCAATAAGCAGAAAAAGTACTATGATTGTTGAGTGGACTGCAAACTTCATAAATACAAAAAAATTGAAAACAGCATTATGAGAGCACCTTGTCTTAATCCTTTAATATTCTCAATTTCTATTCACTGGAAAAGAACTATATAATTTTTAAAATAATAATTTCAAAATTTCAATTAATATTTTATGATATTTTACCTCTAGACAGACTCTAGACAGAAATAGTGTATCTTATCGCAAACGGGTGAACATGTATCTGGGATGCGCATGTACCAGTGCTTTCACTACTTTTCTTTAAACACAAATGAGCTGAGTTACACATTTTTTTTAAAGGCCATGTGGCCAAATAGTATAATTTGTGTGCTGATGTTGGTGTTTATGTGTCTGGCCATGAGTTTATACGGGTGGTGGCTGATCTCAAATGTCAACTTTCTTTAGTTGAATGACATCTAGGAGATTAGTACAGCATCCTTGTGCGGGGGTCCCTGCTTGGGTCACAGGGCATGGCCGTGCAGACTTTGTCCAGCCTCAGATCTGGCCCTTCCTCTCAGGCATGCTCTTTCCCTGTGCTGCTGTTCTAGGGTGCTGATTTGAACTGCTTTCTTTCTCCACACTCTTCTCCCGTGATCTCTGAACCTCGGGGCCAGGCAACCAGGAACTAAAACCTCAAAGGTATGAGCCCAAATTAACCTCTCATCCATCAAAATGCCTCTATCGAGTACTTTGCCCTGTAAATGGAATAACTGACCAAAACAGGGTAACAAACCCTCTTTCCAAAATCATGTATTAACTTGTTTCTTTTAGAGATGGGGAGCTTATTTATTCCTTCATTCATTATATGCTATAGGTGGCTTAATACAGGGATCGTGGAAGAGTGTCGTGAGAATTGAGTCACTGTGTAAATTTTATTTAGAAGTCTGTTATGGTTGGAATCCATGTTGCTCACACAATAGTTCTTTTTGTTGGAGCCATGATTGTTTATAGGCTTGGTGGAAATGGCTAAATAAAGAGGGTTCTGAATTTATCAGTGGGTAGAATATTGAGGGGATCATAGCTGAGCGTATTTGTTGGGTGGTGGCAGAAACAGAAGGTGAGCCCTGGTGGAACAGTGTGGAATATGAATGTGTGGTGTGGGAACACTGCTGATCTCTCTCTCTCTTTGTCTCTCTCTGTCTCTCTCTGTCTCTCTCTC
This sequence comes from Myocastor coypus, assembly GCA_004027025.1. Lineage (NCBI taxonomy): Eukaryota > Metazoa > Chordata > Mammalia > Rodentia > Myocastoridae > Myocastor > Myocastor coypus. The sequence continues at coordinate 40,970 of PVJA010005871.1, forward strand.
TGTCTCTCTCTGTCTCTCTCTGTCTCTGTCTCTGTCTCTCTCTCTGTCTGTCTCTTTCTCTCTCTCTGTCTCTCTCTGTCTCTGTCTCTCTGTCTCTGTCTCTCTCTCTCTCTCTCTCTCTCTCTCTCTTTCTCTGCTTCCAAGGGGCCAAGACAAACTTCCCTCCACCACAACCTGCTATTATGATGCTATTATGCCCCTACTGCCACAGGCCTGAAGGCAATGCAGCCAACAGCCCACACACTAGAACATCTGCAAGTCAGAGCCAAAATGAATTCTTTCTCCTTTAAGGTGATCTGTGAAGTATCTTTTTTTTTTTAATACAGTGAAGAAAAGCTAACACAACGTCTCTGCATGTAGGATGTAGATAGAAAATAAGCTCTGAAAATGTGTACGACACAGAAATCTCTAATTTCCTTTCTCTATAGAAGATATAAAGGTGTTTAATACAGTGAAAGCAAAACAATTCAAAGTTTAAATGGAAATGATTATTTTGGAAAGGAAATCCCTGCAGGAGGTAGGATTTGAGAAGAGCACCCAGCTTTAGGTGGGCTGCCAGTTTTCCTCTGCGCCTGCTTCTCTGGAGAGTCTTCTCTGTGCTGTGGTTTGAAATATGCAGACTTGGATGGAAACTCACTTAATAGGTCCCCACTGATCACAGGAGCTGTCAGCAGGGAAACTTTTCACCAGTATGGAGAGTATATTTTGATCTGCTTTCTAGAGAAGAAAGTGTTTCTGGAGCGGCAAAAGGGCACCTATTCTTGGAGAAACCCTGTCAATTCCTCTTCCTGTGATGGTACACACAATATGTGAAATTCAGGCAAATTCCTTTCTTTTATCCTAAGAAAGTGTGTCCATATGCTCGGGTCACCTTTGCCATCACACAGAAAAGAGACACAACTTGACTCTCCATTTCCATATGTTCTTTCAGGGCAAAAAAAGAAAGTTGATCAACATATACTGAAACTCTTGTGTTCCTTTAGTTTGAAACAAATGTCCCTTGAGTTATTAAGTGATGGCAGAAGAGGGACAGAACGGCACATCCCTGAACAGAGGTGAGGAACTGAGTCAGGCCAGGCACTGTTTCCGTTCATCAATGAACTGGTCATTAGCTCTCTTCTTTGCCAATGTTCTATCGGGTCGGGATACGTTCTACACAACTCTCCTCTCCTCTAAAATATCACATTGCTTTGAAACCATTGTGTTTTTCTCACCGATAATGGAAACCTGCTCTCCACGGTCTCCCCAATCCTCTCCATCACTAAGGCTATGCCTTCCTCCTACACACTAGGCTTTCTCTGCCTTAGTAGTTTAGACTGGGACCTCCTCCTCTCTTTTCAGCATTATGCCTGCCAACAGGAGACAGTGCAAGTTATATATTTGGACTGTGCCATCCAATGGCATAGATTTGAATTCCAACATCGTGGTTCACTGACTGTGTGATTTCTGCCCAGTATATCTATCACATGTTTATGTCCTCATCTGTAAAATAAAGCTAGTAACTGCTCTCCATTCAGAATTGTCCTTACAATCAAATGAGATTGCGTCTGCGGAGAATTAGTGTTACTGCTATGAGCAATTCATGGTAATTTCATGTGTACCAACTTCCTTGTCTAAAAACGATTTCAAACTCTCTTCTCTCAAATGTATGTCTGGTATCAATTACAATGGTAAATACTAAATAGAAAGTAAGTAAATGTTCATACTTATACCACTATGCTATATAGAATAGTGGGCTGGAAAAGAGAAAAAAAGTGAAATCTATTTTTCCCTAAAACTTCTGGCAAGAGTATGTGATTTTGAAAAAGTCACTGACCTTTCTAGGTGTCAATGTACTCCCTGATAAAAATAGAACAAATTTAAATTTTCAAGATTTGACTGCACAGCCTGTCTCCAGTGAGAACTTCATGGATAAGAACTTGTACGCAGACAGAAATGAGAGAGAGAATTCCTTTACTTTCAACTTTGTTTGAATTAAGAAGGGCATCCTTTCTTTTCCCTTATATTCAGTTAGGAAAATAAATAAATAATCTCCACCCACTTAAAAAGGAAAATGAAACCTACCTCCTAGAGTCAACTTTTTCTCACCATGGAGAGTTGAGTGTTAAAAAATTTAACATATGTCAAAACACGTCTTGGAGGCTGTCCAGGGCAGTCTGTAAAATGCTGTGAGCTTCAGACTCCAGGCAACAGCTTCTAAAGCCATGCGTTCTGCTTATGTGTATCTCATGCATTTTTTAAGACTTTGCTTTAAATGCAGGTTTATCAATAAAAATGCCACCAGAAAACGGCTTTGAAATTTTAATCTCTTCCTGAAATAAAAGGTTTCCTCGAGGCAGGTCTGGAATTGGTTTTGTCTGAATACCATCCACTTTCATTATACAAGGAATATTTTTTACAGCTGCTAAATCCTAATTTTGCAAGAAGTTTTTAAAGCAGCAGCCCTGTCCTCCTCCTCATCAAAAGCAGCATAATTTAAGCCTTTATTGTGTTGGTCATGAATTGTCTCTCCTGTAAGCTCACAATGTCATAACACTTTTTTAGATTAATGAGAATCCATACAATTACAGAGGAGAAACCATTCTGGTGCATGGCAGAGCCTACCTAACAGCAGAAATTACTGTGCATGCTACTGCATTTGCCAAGAACTATGAGAGAAATTACTGCTGTCACCAAGTCCTCTGCAACCAAAAGATGGACAGCCTTTCCATCACTCAAAGTCATTTCGGATATGAGATGAGCTACCCTAGCAGGAGGAAAGCTGTTTATTCATTTTTACATAGCATAGGTGATATCCCTGACTGCCTAGGAAATTAGCAAAGCGCCTAGTATTCAAAGGTTTTCATGTCAACAGAATGCGATGCCTGTAGGAAATTGATTGCACACACACAGCATTCGGACGTGTTCATCATTCTTTTAGGTAAATTCAGTACAGCTCCTTCACCTCTCCACACTGGGTAATGGTAGTGCTGCCATAGTTATGGTATAAATGGAAATGGAGGAGAACAGGAAGCTTCCTTCTGGGCTCTGCCTGGGCCAGGTCAGGCTCCATCCTGCTCTGTGAAAGAACCCTTCTCAAAATGAATCTGACCATTTCACATTTTCCTTTTTCACACCCATGGACAATACATAAATTCTTATGCGGAGTGGCTGTGCACAAACCACCTCTTTAGCATCATGAGGGACTCAGTGCTGTTGATATTGCCGGACTTCTGGCCTCTGTGCCTTTCTGCATGCTGTGCTGATATCTGAGAGCCACTTTCCAAACTGGCCAACTTCTCTCTTACACCAATACTTTTGTAACTCTGTTGGTGATCCTAGTTTCCCCCACATATACACCTTCACAATGCTCAGTACACTGGATTTAATTAATTGGAACCTGAATTTTTTCTTGTGAAAACACTCTGCCAAAGGAAAGAGCTCCTGAATAACATGACTATTTCATGTTAAAATAAAAAAAATATGAAAATTACTTTTTCAGTCTCGCTAGCTACATTTCAAGGACTTAATAGCAACACATGACTAGTGGCTAGCAAATAAGACCATTTATGAATGAAGCAATTCCATTTTCATAGAAAGTGCTATTGAAGAATGTGTCTTCCAATAAGAGGTCAAGAACTACTCTGTCTTTTATGTTTAAACAGAAAACCAAGGGGGAAAGCCGCTCTAGTGAGTCCCATCATGACTCCAAAAACATACACAGAGGTCTACATCTCAGTACTTAGGAATGAGCACTTGCTTGGAAATAGGATCTTTGAGGATGTAATTAAGGATCTCAAGATGAGATGATTTTGGACTTAAAGCAAGCCCTAAATCCAAGGATTAAACCTTTTCCAGCAAGAAAAGAAGCAGAATTGAATGAGAAACAAAAGAGAAACCATATCAGACGAAGGTACAAGCCTAAATGTGCACCTTTAGATGAATGGATAAAGAATTATTATTCACCTATAAAAATGTCATGAGATCCTATCATTTGTAACAACATAGGTAGACCTGGAAAATATTGTTACATACATCAGATACAAAGGACAATGTATAGTCTCACTCTCACATGGGTTTCAAAACAATCAGTTTCAGTACAGAAGTTTTTAAAAATTAGATGGTAGGTATTCAACAGTGGTTGTGATGTTGAACATTTCTGTGTTCAGTGAGTTAGCTTGCAGATATAAACATATAAAGCTGTCAAAGTAAAATTTGTATTTTTTTTTTTTTGTCTTTTTGAGACAGGGTCTCGCTATGCAGTTGAGGCTGGCCTTGAGCTCACTTTTGTAGCCCAGGCTGGTCTCGAACTCGCACCGATCCTCCTGCCTCAGCCTCCCGAGTGCTGGGATTACAGGCGTGAGCCACCACGCCCGGCGTAAAATTTGTATTGTATTTCTTTTTTATGTGTTTGGTGCAGAGTCTCACTATGTAGAATGGTCTTAGAGTAGTCCTCCGGTTTTCAGACTCCCCAGCATTGAGATTGCCGGTGTGCAGTGCGGAGCTCAGCACACCTGGTGATAGGACTGGGAGGGAATGTGTAGGGATCCATTGGTCTCGCTGCTATTGGTTCTACTGTTTGTGTTTCTGTGTGGTTAATATCGTGTGGTTGTGGTATTGTGGGAGAAGTGTGAAAGACAGAGGGTAGGGAACACAGCAAAAGAACAGCCCAGGGGGCATGGGGGGAGGAAGCTGTTGTACAATAATTTTCATCTAAACTGCACAGGTAGAAATACATGCCATACCAGCCCTGGCCCCAGTGCTGGCTGAATTCGTTAGAATAAGTGCTTGGACTGAGCTGAAAGCCAGGAAGTTGACCACCCAAAAAAAGGAGTATAAGATATATAATCAATAATCCTAAGAATACTGAGTTAAGTAGGACATAAAGAAGTGGTGGCAGGAATTAAAAATAAATAGACAAGAAGACCAAAGCTGGGCTGTCTCTGGTCTGCCTGATGGGCAAGACTAATACAATGCACAATAAAACAATCCTTCATTCATACTTTTGCTAAGTTGATAACATGCGACACAAGGTTGCCTAGTGACTAATAGCTGACCTTAGTCAGATAGGATGTTTATCCCAGGACTGAGGTAGCTTGTTTGCTTTAGGCAATTTTTTAGTTTCCTTGGCTGCAACAGGGACGTAGTGTGGGGGATGGAACCTCGGTCCCTAGGCTTCCTTATGCCAGCATTTAGTCTGCTGAGCTATACTGCCAGCCCTCAAAGTAAAAATTCTAAGCATTAACTGTTACCTTTCAAGGACCAATCGGAATTACTAGTACTATCATCTTAGCTATTGTTTGTATATACACACATGTTGTTCTTTCTTTCCTTTTTATCTATCTTGTCTTTCTATATCATTTCCAACATTTTATTTATTGTTTTCTGTTCGCTTTAAAATTAATTTAAAAATCTGTTTCATATAATTGAAGAGTAAAGCAGTAATTACCAGGACTAGGGAGAAAAAAAAGGATGAGACTGTGACAAGAGGTTGATGAGTGAGTGTAGAGTTATAGCTAGACAGCGGATTAAATTCTGACATGAATGATTCAGTCTTTAGACTTTGTGTCATACCTACTGCAATGTATATGCTTCGTAAATAGTGGACATTCTCTATAACTGTCCTCCTATTGAACCTGTGAATGAATAAGCTATGGATCTGGAGAGTGGACAGGGTTTTTCCTGTTCAGAACACACTGTACCTATATCAAGTCATCTCACTTTCCCACCACTGCAATCTCTTTTACCTTTACCTTGTGCTTATGATGCTGTTTTCACACAGGCATGTTCCTCTGGATGCTTCTGGATGCTGTTCCTTAGTCTGTGCTCTGGAATCTTCTGTGTTGATGTCCTCTTTCAAGTCTAGATCACCCAACCTCACATTTCCATAGCTGCTGTAACTACAGACCAGAGATTATTGAGGTAACTGTCATTTCATTTGTGGTGAATTCTCATCATCTGACATTGAGTTCATTTGGTTATGACATCTTTAAACTCAAAATCTTGTGAATCATGAGTAATCTCTGATGCAAAACAAACAGAAGTAAGTGATGAATATGGATAAGAAGAGTAAGTGATCTGGAAGCAGACTGCCCTGGGTTGCAAACTGCTCTGACTGACAATTCCCTGCCTTTGGGCCCAGGGAAGCTCTCTGTCTATGCTCTAGACCCTCTGCATGATTGGTTTCCTAGGTTTCCTAATTGAAGACTATGAATACTTAATCTAATCTGGATTACACTTGATGACTTTGAAAAACGTGCAGAACACAATAACTTTTTAATTCACATATATACATTGTTGTTGCTATTGTTGTTGTTGCAATTAAGACGAGATGTGGTGGTGGAGTGAGATAAGTTGCTTGGAAAGATGGAAAAGTCAATAAGGCTGAGAAGGGCGATGGCTCAAGCATGGCTCCGTAGTGGGATCTAGACACTGAAGAAGTGTCACCTGGTTGAATAAATAACCCTGTACCAGATAATTTCTTATGCATGTCCAGTCTCATTGCAAGCCCATAAAAGAGATCTTTATCCACTTATTTCATACACAAATAGCATGAGTTCCAAAAAGATAAATTATAAGGCAACAGACAGTATGAGGGGTTTGGATCCAAGTAGACACCAGCTTGAATCTCAGCTCTGCCATGTACCTGTTGAGGTTGTGCATGTCAGATGACCCCTGGAGGCTACGAATTTTTCCCTTGTAAGATGTCAACATACATTATCTTTTTATAATTCAATATGTGTGCAAAAGATCTTAAACAGTGTTCCTTGTGCTACATACTCTCAATGAATGAATATACACTTTAGTCTTTGTGTTATTGTAACCATTGTATAGTTACACAGTTTTTCCTGATCTGCTAAGTGAAAATATCAAATGTCATGCTGAGACAGTGTCTTGAACGCTCACTTTCCTTGGTTTCCTGAGCATGCTATTCCTCTCTTGCTGGAAGGAACACTTAATGAGGACAGCAGCAGCGCTTACCTTGATCCACACTCCTCTCTAATGATTAGTTGGCGCGTGCAGATGCTGAATCTTTGGGGCCTCTGAGTGGCTTACTTTCAGAGCAGCATTTGGCAAGAGGAAAGTGTCCACTGCTGTGTAGTCATGTCCAGTGCAAGATGGACATTGAGCAGTGCACATAGTCTCTTTGGGACTTGTGAAATGCTGTCCACTAGGAGCCAAGTTCCAAGCTTTCAGGAGGAGGAATTGTGCATATAAATGTCATGGAATTCAGACATGGCAGATCTGCCTGGCATTTCTAGTATGTGCTCTGAGGTAAATTTTAGGATTTGTTTGCCACCCTTGATTTCTTCTGTCTTTCTTCTCTCTGTGTAGGTCCAGCTCAGAAGTTTGTCACTTTCACAAGGTATAGCTGCTCTCAAGGTGGGCTTCTGCTCTCTTAAGTGTAGTCAGCAATCCCATACAGGAAATATCTGCTACATAACAAACCCTATATCATATGTTTGTGTCTGCAGGGAGCTGATGGAGGATGTAAAATTAGAGCTAACTTTACCCAAGTCATCTCCAACTCCATTATCTAAACAAAGACAGAAATTTGTACCTATCATTCATTGTTTTTCATATTTCTATTTCCAAGGCAAAACTTATACACTTTTCATAAACAAGTGTCATGCATAGTGTGAGTGTGGTGTAGATGGCTTGGATTGCATGATACCAGGTATAGTGATTGCTCTGGACTAATTTTCAAAGATTATGCCTCTTATTTTTAGGAGTACCTTAGTTGGTAAGATTTATAGTTGGCTGATATATTGGAAAATTCATTACCATGTCTTTTAAGCCCATCAATGTACCTCCGTCACACACTGATATTATGCCCTGTAAATGGTCCTTTGCAAAGCAGTGCCTCGTTCATGTTCATCTTCAGCTGGGCCTGCACTCTGCACACAGTAGAATATCCATGTGCCTTTTGTAGCACACATTTTTAAGGAGAATAGAAATAGTAAAAAAAAAATAGAAATGATGCAGAACTTCACTAAACAAAATAAGAGGAATTCAACAATGGTTTTCTATATTGTATATTGTCTACAAGTTACTTGGTCAAATTACCAGCTATAAGCATGCAAAATTAATCAAAAACGTTAGAAAAGATTAAGAAAGAAAAAATTAAGTATTTAATGTTCCTTTCAATAGACTAGTGGAAATCAGCAGTACAATTCTCCAACATATTACATATGATTAAAAAATATATATATGTGTGTATATTCCTCATTCAAGCTGTTCCTTCCCTTTGAATAATTATTTACATTTAATAGTATGTATTGCAGCTTTTGGATTTTATTTACTCTTTCTCTTACACTAGTGAGACTACAATGTGTACACGTGGGTCTGATTTACTTCACTTAGCAACATGGTCTCTAGCTTCATGAATTTACTTATGAAAGCCTGGAGTTTATCTTCTATATTGCTGAATAATACTCCATTGTGCAAAAAAATGCACATACCTTTTTTATCCATTGCTTGGCTGATGGAAATTTGGCTTGTTCCAAGATTTAGCTGTGGCAAATTACAGTGCTCTAAACATGGATGAACATATTTTGCTGTGGTATGATGTTTTTAGTTCTTCTGGAAAAATACTCATGAGGGAAGGAGAATGACTGACTTAAATGGGACCTCTAATCCTAGTCTTCTGGGGCATCTCCACACTGATTTTCTCAGTGGTTCCACTACTCTAGAATCCCACCAACAACAGAGACGGGTCTCTTTTCCTCCCCAGCCTCTCCAGCATTTGTTGCTGGCTGACATCTTGATGATAGTCATTCCTTCTGAGATGAGATGGAATCTCAGTGTTGTTTTAACTTACATTTCTTGAATGACCAATGACGTTGAACATTTTTGTATATATTTATTTGCCATTTTTATTTTTTAGTGAGAGAAGTGTGCATTCATCTCAGATGCCCACTTTTGGATTGTGTCTTTGAATTTTAGGGGCCTTTTAAAAAAGAAATCTTTATATGTTCTCCATAGAAGTCCTTTGTCTGAGGGAAAGTCAGCTAAGTTTTTTGTCCCCCCCCGCCCCGCCCCAATTTGTGAGTTTTCTTTGTACTCTGCTGGTGATTTCTTTTGACATTCAAAAATCTTACCAAAAGAAGACATCCCAGTGATGTGTTCCTTGAAATATTTCCGGTGCAATTTGGTTCTTGTTCATGATCTCTCTACCAACCCCTATCTTCAAGGTTTATCTACTTTCTCTTTCAGGAGATTTAGTATTTCTATTTCAATAACTAAACCTTTGACGCATTTTGACTTTAGTGAATGATGACAGACATGGGTCTAATTTTAGTCTTCGGTGTGTGGAAAGCCAGTTGTACCAGTACCATTTATTAAAGAGGCTGTCTTTCTTCCAATGAATACATTTGGCACCTTCATCAAAGATAATGTGGCTGAGTGTATTTGTAGTTTGTAGTATCTATATCTTCTAATCTGTTCCATTGATCCACAGTCCGTTTTTTGCTGTACCATGCTGATTTTTGTCACAATAGATTTCATAAAATGCTAAGATTGAATTAAGTCATGATTCAAGTGCCATTATTTTACCTCACAGGTATAGAGAAAACATTCCTTAAATTTATATGAAACCAGCAAAGACTTAAAGCAGCAAAGGTAATTCTGGGCAACAAAAGCAACGCAGGAGACATCACAATCCCTGACTTGAAATTATACTATAAAGTTTCTGTGACAAGCATAGCATGGTACCAGCAAAAAGCAAAAAACATACACCTAAGGAACACTGTAACAGATTAGAAAATGCACACACAACAACATTTCCCCATTTTACTCAGTATTATCTTTCTTTGATGTATCATCTCTTTCTTTCTTCCTTTCTTCCTTCCTTCCTTTCTTTCTTTCTTTCTTTCTTTCTTTCTTTCTTTCTTTCTTTCTTTCTTTCTTTCTTATTTATTTTGTGGGACCAGGGATTGAACTGAACTTAGGACCTTGTGCTTCTGATGATATATTATTATAGTCACTTTTATTGGTACCAGGTGACAAGTTTTGGATCACACAGCTTTTCATAGTTCTCCCATTTTGTCATCCCAATAAGTTTTAGAAATTTCTCAGCAACTTGGAATGACTCCTACATTTCAGTCTCATCAGCTTTATGCTTTTGTTCCCCTAACTAAGTGTTGGTTACTAAACAGTAGAAGTTAAGGAATGAGAAGAATTATAAGGACATTTGAAATGATTTAGATAGCTCCTTTATCTGAGAAATGAGCAGGGGCTTCAGTGACACTGATAGCCTGTCTCAATGCTTTAGAATCAGCCACAAAAAGCTTGGCTTAAACCCTTCTTAGCTTACTTTCAGTTCAATATTTTCTTCTGTTTTACAATTATGTCATATTGAATAAGTGAATCAACTTTGTTATATGCATTTTAAATTTTTTTATTTATTTTGAATTTTAGGGAAGAGTCTACAGGGTGTTCAGGGTCTAATTAGTAGGTTCGACTTGTAGTGATCCACCTGTTTACAGCCTCCCAAGAGCTAGGATTACAGATACATGCCACCATGCCCAGTCTCAATTGCCATCTTAACAGGCCCTGGGGCAGGGCCAGCCAGCAGGCCTAGGTGATTGACAGCCTGGCCCCTTACACAGTGCTTGCAGGTGCTTTACTTCGATGAGCTATTTGAGCAGCCTTTTTTTGTTTTTCCTTTGGTATGTTTAAAGATCAAATATATTTCCCTTTTAGTTCCTGAGGTAAGATACTCAATGTATCAAATCAGAGCAAATACATTTATCTAGCCAGACACACAAATAAACAAAAATCTACATGCTGTAAAGTCACTAGTTCCAACTCTTGCTACATGTTCATACACATTCCTATTCTGAAGTGCTCATTGACACTCTGAAATCTGTAACATAAGAAATCATGATTTTAAAGTGAATCTACTATGCTACCAGAACACTCAGTTGGAAAATCAGCTCATTAAAACTTACTTTGCATTTAACAGCTAGTAACTTTCCTTTATTAAATTCTTTACCAAAATTTTTGAGAAAGAAAAGATAAATAAGAAATAAAAATTTCACTAGGCTTCCACAAAATTAAGAGGAAAAGCCTTCCGGTAGAATTAATGGAAACACCAAACTGGGGTTCTATTCATGTCTGGGCTACATGGATCACAACTTAAAGAATTAAAACTGGAGTTTAATTCTGAAAAATACCAATTCATGATATTTGAAAAGAAATTCTGTCCTTTTTAGTGCATTGATTTCTAAAATAATCATGATTGTTCTTTTCTTGGATGAGCTTTATTTTTATAACTCTTTTCCTAAAAAGGAAGAATGCATAAATTTGAAGTATCAGTTAGACCAATTTAGAATCAGAAAAGCACTGACCCACTAACAAAATGCCTGAAGTTAAGCAAATAAACAAACATTTTACACTTCCATTTTTAGAAAGCCATGTGAAACAAATGATTTTTAAAATGACATGGGAAAGATTAATAAACTTGGAGACCAGCAGATTTCTGAGACTTTTAACAAGCCATGAAAGACCATACAAACCACAGACTCAGGATGTGGGAAAAATGGCGTGGGGGGGGGGAGTAAGGGAAACATAACAAAGAACATTTGTTTGAAGCCTTTCCTTTTATGGGATGTATTGGGTTCATATAGTTCCTTTATTTCTTTCGTCTTCTTCATGGACATTGATTTCTCTTTAGGTATGAGTTTGACACTGTCTGTTACTTATTCAGTGTTTTGTTGTTGTTGTTGTTGTTCTTATTGTTTTCCTGGCTGCTGGATTAAAAATTCTGTTCAAATGCCTTGGGTGCCAAAAGATACTGTGTGAGAGTGAGGCAGGCTTAACCTCAAGAGGCGACTGTGCTGCAGTCTATGTACTATTCCCCTGAGCAGTGATAGACTGATACAGCCATGTGGCTAGGTGTTCACCAATAAGGCCTCAGGTGGTGACTAATGGCAGGACTTCTGGTGAAGAGTGTCTTCCCATTCAAAAAAGGCCTGGAGGCCATGTCCTCTTTCTTCCTGCCTTTGAGAAGCACATGGGGATGTGTTGCTCCATGTGCTGCTAGCTGGCTAGTAATGGTAGACAGAAACCCAAGCAAAAGCTAGTGAACTTTCCTTCCTGAGAAACGTGACTTCCACTGAAATAAACTACAGCTTAACCTAGCCAGTCTTGGTTCACATAAAAAAAAAAAAAAATATATATATATATATATGCATTGTCTTAATTACTTTTTTCTTGTTGCTGCGACAAATATCCGACACTCGAATGAAGGCAGGAAAGGTTTATTTAGCTCACAGTTTGTGGAGGTTTCAGTTCATATTCAAATTCTGTGCTGGCGCAGAGCCCCTCCAAAGTGGAGTGGCTCTCGAAGATCAAGCTCCTTCAAAGACTAGTACTTCTCCAAAGAAGCCTGGCAGGGCTGGGCCAGGCAAGAAGCAGCCAGGGCAGGGGCAGGTTGGGCGGCTCTGAGTTGGGCTGGGCTGGGCTGAGCTGGCCCTAGAGTAGGAACCAATCACATCCCGGGGCAGGCCCTCCACATCCTGCAGGATAACGCCCCCACAGCCCAGAACCGGCTGACCCCATCCAGCCAAGGTTCCTCCGGCTGACACAACGTATCAACTACCACATGCATCATAGAAATGCAAGCTATTAGAGCAGCGTCACTCTTCTACATAGAACTATTATTGCTTTTCTGTCTATTGTGGAACCCAAATCAGAGATTCCCTGTGGTCTGAAAGAGGCAGCATATTCTGGCCCAGGGCCTTCGGTGTGCTCCCACTGCTGCTTTTCTTTGCCCTGTCTTACTCTACTTTCATTATGCAGCTTCTTTCTGTCCCAGAGATGAATCCAGAGCAGCTACTTTTGCTGTCCTGGGCACTGCGTTCTTTTCTCCATTACTCCAGTAGACACCTTTCATATTAAACAACTAAAAACATAATCACTATTTTCTGTGCTATATTCCTGATCCGGTTTTCTTTTTAAAATTTATCAAATGACCTTGTGTGTGTGTGTGTGTGTGTGTGTGTGTGTGTGTGTGTGTGTGTGTTCATAACATGCTATAAAATCCTTAAGATTCAGATTTGTGTTCACTGCTGTGGTTTTTCTGGTACCTAATAGCATGCTTGGCTATGAGGAATTATCAAGGCATCCATTGAAATATCGATCAATAAGATTTGTGCAATTGGCTAATAGATCTCAGTCCAGACTTTTCAAGGCTAGTCTTCTCCCCTGCTGAGGACTCTTCTAGCTAGCTGTAATCAGATCAATAAAAACGTCTCATGCTACCTCAGCTCCCTCTTAAAGAATGAGAGAGGGAGCATATGAGCAAAACAGTCACTTAGATTAATGAACTTCAAGTCAAGTCTTTGCACAACTTTACTTTTCATTCTATTAATGAGTGACCTCTGGGACAAAGAACTAATGAGCAGGTAAAGCTAAAAAGAAAATAATAATAACTGGTGCTTTGAAATTTTCCTCCTGAAAGTACACATGTAACGCTTCTCCAGGGCATGGCCTAGTGCTTCTGCATCGCCAGTCAGGCTGCTGTGACTCTGTGTCGTACAATATGTGAGCCCCAATTCCTGTGAAGACATTATCCATCATCCTTGGTAAAGGTTACAACTTCAAGTGTCTCATTGTCTTAGGGAAAATGCCATGAAGCAATGCCTAGACTCTTCTCACACTGTAGCACACTCCTTACTGTCCTATAAAACTCAAGGAAGAATAGTGAGCTGGGTTTTAAAATAAAACGTCAAACACTCATATATACAAAGACTATTTTCCTCTATAAAATATGAAAAATACTAAGCTCATTTTCCTCCTTTTGAAAGAATATTAAATGTTGTTTAATAATCCTTTGATAGCTACATAAATACAACTACTGGATTATTATTTGTGAAGATTGCAATTATGTTACTATTGACCTGTAAAGAGAAAAACAAAATGCATACATGTATTAGAGCAAGCTGTCAAAATTACTCTCGAAAACAAACATCTAAATTGTATCCTAATTTTGAGATCTCGTGAATACTCTCAGAAGTCAATCATAAAAGTAGTGGTTTAGGATAAGACAGATTCCGATGAATTAGATTACACATTAAATGGTGTCTTAGCATCCCACCACACTAAATGTCAAGTATGTTATGACACGTACAGAAAATTCCCACTCTCAAGACGTTGGGATGCTAAACGAAAATGAAGTGCAAGTGTGTACACTCAAGGGAAGGTACATCATGGAAGGAAACATCTCTTATAAATATTTAGATATCAAACAACACAGCATCCTAGAGACATGCTTTCTGTGTTATTTCAAACAAAGTAGAGTAGAGCAAAAATGATAACACACTGCTCATTTGACTTGTATATCCTAGCAAAAGTTAATTTCCTCAAAAACTAATTTTTTACCCAAGCTTACCTTTTATTCTTCTCCAAATGGTTCAGAAATAATATTTCTTAAAACTCAGCATAGATCCTTGGAGCTATTTCCACTGAAACTTCATATACTTCACTGCTGTTGACTGATCTAATTTTGTAAAGTGGAGCAGATACATGCGCTCCAGAGGCAGATGATAGATGCTGCTCATTACACTGAAGTTGGCTTGGACAAAAATCCTTAATTTTTGAATGCTCAAGAATTTTTCCTTGATATTTTAAGGTTCTTTGAGAATGTACAGAAAGCTTGACTTCAGAAATGTGAATAGAAGAGTCTGCTCATTTTTATGAGGCGGCTTAGTACCAGTTTTAATCTACCCTTAATAATTAAATAGGGTTTTCTAGAATTTAATTTGGGTTCTGAGATTATTATTTCATTATTGTCTCTGTGCTTACATAGATCTCCCATTTGCTTTGCTCTATGATATGATATGAGGTTTCTCAAGACATTTCTCTAGTTTGGTTTGAGACTCAAATAACATACTTTGTCTAGCTTACAGGTGTTTTAATAATTTTAAAGTAATTGTTAAAAAACTCTCAAGATATTGTTAATACTTAGTGTAAAAATTAAAACAATTATCCTTGGTTTCAAAAAAAAAACTTGAATTCTCCATAGGAGGTAGAAGGTATATCTATATATTTAATTTAATAAGCATTTCCTATTAATTTCTGTAGTATTGGAAAAAATAAATATTTATGAAAGATGTGTGTATTAAATACTTAATGTCTTTCTTTCTTTCTTTCTTTCTTTCTGTCCTTCAGAACCAGAAATTGAACTCAGGCCCTTGCTCTTGCCAGGCAAGTGCTTATCCTACTGAGCTATCTCCCCGGTCCCCTTAATGTTTTTATTTCAAATATCACTCAGAGCAAATATTGGAGCTCTAGATTCTGGACTTTTTTTTTTTTTTCAAAATTAAGAAATGGAACTAGAGAAGTGAACATATTTGTCAAAGTTGTTAAGTTTATTTTTCAGTTACAAACTGCTGTGATGGGATTCCAATATGTGAATTCCACAGTGCAAGCTCTTTTTCTTATATTCAGATAAGAAAACAGGGCACTGGGTTTATTTATTGGTATGCCATGGTTTTTGTAGGAACTCCTAGACAATAGCATGAGTTAACATAGGAGAGATTTCATGAGAGAAGAAAGACTTGAGCTAAGCATTAGAAAGTGAAGGATGTTAGCCTGGGTGGAGCAAAGTCCAAATGCTCAAAGAAAGGAGACATCTACAGAAAGGCAAGGGTGCTTCTCGGTGAGGGCTTCCACCTGCGCAGAGGATTCAGATTTAGAGTGATCATAGGAGACCCAGGGTTCTAGGATCCATTTCACACTTTACTGACGTACCATCAATCAATAAATATGAAGTAAATAACAGGAAGATCATAGCAGTAGTAGTTGTAATCACTCACTGAACATACATTCCTTGCCATGATTTCATGAATCTTCATAATTCAAAAAGATAATCTTATCTAAAAGTTTGAACAACACTGTGGAAGAGAGTTTTACAGAATGTAGGCAATTACATTGAAATAATAAAGAAGTCAGAACTTCTTTTTTTTTTTTTTTTTTTTTCTTTTTGAGACAGGGTCTCACTATGCAGCTCAGGCTGGCCTTGAGCTCACTTTTGTAGCCCAGGCTGGTCTCGAACTCACACCGATCCTCCTGCCTCAGCCTCCCAAGTGCTGGGATTACAGGCGTGAGCCACCACGCCCGGCCAGAACTTCTTGTATGAGCAAAAAAATCTCAGCTTCAGAAAAGTTTATGTTGGGCTGGTGAGATAGCTCAGCAGTCTAAAGCACCTGATTAGGCAAGTTTAGGCAACCACAGGGATAGAGGTTTGGTCCCTGATACCATATGCTGTGCCAGCCCCACCCCCATACCCCCAGGGCAGGCTGAGCTGGCCATGAAAGAAAGTAAGAAAGAAAGAAAGAATATAAAATAAAATAAAGGTTAATGTTCCATTCCACACATCAAATTAAGATTATGACACCAGCTAACCTCTGGACTTCAGAGGACTTCAGCATGATCCATCTTCCTTCCGTGGTTTGGTGATACCTCAAACTTCCAGTTTAGAAATATTGCTTTCCCCACTTATTTTTGCTATTTTTTTCTAGTCCAGAATTACAAATACAATAGCATTATGGGCATCCTTTTGCCAAACTATCTTAGTTACTCTTCTTTTGTTGCTGGAACAAATAACTGACACCAAAATGAAGGAAGGAAAGGTTTATTTAGCTCACAGTTATTGGAGGCTTCGGTCCATACTTGGCTGGCTCCAAGGCTGAGTGGCACAGCGCAGAGAGCAGCAGCTCATGGGGGTGGCAACAAAGAGCAAGAGAGCAAAGGGAGCGACAGAAGCAACAATGGCTCCAGCGTGGAAGCGTGTCTCCCCTAAGTTGTGCTCAGGCTATCCGTCCCACACTGGTGTTGTACTCACATCCATCATCCCAGCAGTACTAATACTAATAATCTCAGCCTTAATCATGAATTAATCTCAAACTCTAGAAGTCCCCATCCCAAGACTACCTGAGGCTTCAGGAGGAGAACTGGACACAAACTGTAACAGACCCACTGAATATTCCAGAACATAGATATTTCCTGTCCATATAAAATTTGTGTGTTTTCATGATTATCTGTTTATTTTTAAATAAAATAGTAAAATCTGGAAGACTTACTCCAGAAAGAGGGCTATATGGATTGTAACATTAAAATACATGTTGTGATACTGATGTTTCATCTTTTCAATTAAAAATAGTGAGAACTGTGTAACACACTTGCCTCAAGTAAAATAATTAAATTATGTTCGGATGATGTGGTTAAAAATAAAATCAATCCTAGCCGGGCGTGGTGGTGCACGCTTGTAATCCCAGCACTCGGGAGGCTGAGGCAGGAGGATTGGTGCGAGTTCAAGACCAGCCTGGGCTACAAAAGTGAGCTCAAGGCCAGCCTGAACTGCATAGCAAGACCTTGTCTCAAAAAAGATTAAATAAATAAGTAAATAAATAAATAAATAAATAAATAAATAAAATTTATCCTAAGGCACAAATCACTAGTGTTGCCCCACCTTTCCCCTTCACAATGCAAGCCAGGGGCATAAAACCTTCCTGCTCCCTTCTCACTTCCTTCTTCTGCCTCTAAGAGTCAGGCTCTGCCTTTCATGGAGCCTGATTGGCCGCAGGTTTAAAACAAGGACTAGAACGCCCAGGAAAAGCTCCAGGGTGTCTGAATCAGAAATGTTGTCAGCACTGACCATGGGATATACTTGCAAAGTTTGAAAATACCTGAGCTGCTTTTTTGGTCTCCTCTGTCTTGAAGAGGGATAAAAATGGAGTAGGTGAATTTCAGGCTAATAAATCTTATATCACCAGTTTTTAGACTGAGACTTTTTAAGTGATTAATATGCCTACTGGCAGAGCTGAACAGAAATCTGACCTAAAATTTTAAGGTAATAAAGGAGATTAAAACAAATGAAAGAAGAGATTGCAAGCCTTCTTCTTTCAGTTACCCACTGGGTATCTGCAGGAAGAGTCTCTATGTCCCTGTTACATGATCAGGCTTTGGTCAATATTTGATCTGAAGAAATAATTGGGCCTGTTTTACACTTTCTAGATAAAAGAAGAATCAGTGCAGCAAACTGTGCATGGCTTTAGGCAAGGTGAGATTAGAAAAAGAGAAAGAGCTGCAGCTAAAGAATAAACTGATTAACACTGAGACTCCAGAATGTAGTGAATCATGTGAAGCAGAATGGCTGACAGTTTAAACATTTACCAAATTTAAGTAATTTAAGGCCCTGTATGACATTATATTGTGAGCAATTATCACTGAGGAGGTCTTTGTCATATACAAAAATAGTTGTGCTTTTAGAGAAGCTGAATAATAGAGGATTCTGTGAAGAAAGGTGACTGAATAAAGAGGAAAGAGGGAGCAATTTGAAGAGGGGAATACTGCTTTTTTTTTTTTTTTAAGCTGGGGCAAAGATGGTGACTGTGACCAAGATCTCACATAAGCCAGCAAGTTGGGAGCCAGCTGAACCATCCATTTTTAGTGACTCTGGAGATACCATTTGATTTCAGATCATTGTACTAATATATGTTAATCAGATGAAGTTGGACATTTTTTTTTTATTATTACCTGAGCCCAGCCAGTGGGAAAGCACTACAGCCATCAAAAGAGGATCTTTTTCCTGCATCTTTAAATACTACTTCTTTGAGGAATGCTCAAGTGAGCAATAGACACTGTTCTAGAAAGTTCCCAGGTACACATCGACAATATCTGAGCCTTTGTCTTCCCAAGCCATGGTGTAGTGGCCTAACTAAGAACCTTAGAAAATCAGTTATTTAAGAGCATGAGCTTCAGGGATAGAGACCTACATTTTAATATCCATCAGTTGGCTGAATTCTGGCAACTTTATTTTGTCTAAAATGTTCACATTTGCTTTCCCTATTATGGAATAATTTTAAGATATTTGTGAATAAGAACTAAGTGTAGAAAAGGTACTTAATCAAAGTAAGTCTGATATATAATAGACACTCAAGAACAGAAAACTATTAGTGCAAACCTAGTTGTAATTGCGGTGCTACATGACTTTGGCTGTTTCAGTAATTTTGCCTTATACTTGGCAATTCCCTCAGGCCCTTGCCATGACCTTTTTGGCATGCCATCTCATGTACCTCCCCTCCAGCTTCTGGTCTTGGCACTTTTCCCACGACAAGCTACATGGATTTTCTTGGTGCTTCTGCTGCAGTAAGTTCTTCTCCACTTGAGGGCCTTCTTTCTGCCATTCTCTTCTTCCCAAATAACTTGCCCCACTTTCCGGTGCACTCATCTCCACTTGTGACTTCCCAATAGAGCGTGGGCCACCCGTGGCCTGGTCTGTCACTGTACACCATAGCTCTTCTTCCCAACACTGGTCAATCTGTAGACATGCATATAATAGTTTATGTCAGGCTGTGAATGCCTACCTCTCCTGTAAGCCTGTAACCTCCCAGAAATCTAGCACGTGGCCATTCTGTGTGGTATGTACACCCAGTGCTGAACAGTGAATCTCACATATAGTACAGCCTCAAACAACATTAGGTATACACTCCAGCACACTATGACCTGAGTCACGAGAAGACCATTCAGGGAAGCTCTCAGCTCCCACTTTTAACGTCTAAACAAGTAATTGTCATTTCCAAGTACATGCAGTCACGAGGTGGACTTAGGAAAAAGAAATGCTACATTATATTTCTGAAAAAGCAAATCCCAAGCATCCAATTAATATTACTTTGAGTATTGTTACCTTTTTGGATTTAATAAATATGTCAGTTTCTTTAATCTCAAATTTTGAAAATACTATATTTCTATTTCTGTATACTGTATATAATAGCCTTTCTATTCCAATAAGTATAGGTGCATGTGTGTGTAGAGAAAATTTTTCAAAAGACTGCATAGATATAAAACTCAAAAGGAGAAAAACTACAGAAAGAGTTTAGAGTTCTTATTTCGTATCACAGCTATATTTTGTCTGGTGTGCAGGAAATACCTTTTGTCTATCCCAGTCTGTTCAAAATATGCTTTCTCTCCACAAACAATTTATTTAATCAGCATTGCCATCATATGACACATTCTAAGTTAAAGCTTCATATAAATGGCCTGTGTGAGAAGGGGTCTGTTCTTATGTTCCATTACTTAATAATGTGTATATTGTAAGGATGAAGACATTTCCACATGGAAACTTCGCTAGGTTCTTTCCTTGTGCTTACTTAGCCTAAATAGAAGATTGAAGACCAAACTGAGAAGTGTCATTAAGAAAAGTAGGACTGGTGAGGTCATTTTACTCTAAAACAGAGCAGCAGCACCACAGAAAGCCCAAATGTGGGGGGAGCTGGAGGGGCAGATCTAGCAAAGTGCAGGCAAACGTGTATTCCAATGAGGCAGAAACCAGAGGCTGAGGTGGTGACTTTAATGGGTCACAGAAGGAATTAGTATGTGAAAGGGAGTTACAGTAAGTGGCTTTTGCTATTTCCAAATACTTCTATGACTTTAATCATTAGAGATTACCAAAGATGCCAGATATGAACCCAAAACTTCTACTCCTGAGGAAGCTCCCAGTCCTTGCCAAAACTGAGCAATAGTAGAGGGCACACTTTGCTCCCTCTCCTACACCAGCAGGGTAAATTAATCCCCCTCTGTGAAAAAATCTCAAAATAGAGTCCTTCCACTGTAGCTAATAGCATGACAGCTACAGTATTACTAAATGTAACTGCTGTCCATCCCTCTGGACATTACTGCATTCTATTTTCTAAGAAGCCATTTGTAAGGAAATCATTAAAGGAAAAAGCTAGTTTCAGGATAACTATTTACAAAAGACACTGATTACTTTCCTTCAGGCCATACTCCAAGAAGCAGAGGCCACTACCATTCTACACTGTTTATGACGAAGGATGTAGGATGGCTTCCTCTTTTCATTCTAACTGCGCTATTCCCGAGAGGATGTCCTCTATGAAGCAGCAAGCAAGGAATACCCCATACACCTTCCCCCTTGCCAAAGGCCTTTGGAAGTATAAACTCGAGTTCGTTTAAGTTTTCCCTTTATCTCTTGTATTGAAATGAGAAGAAAAAAAAAAATCAGCCTGAGAGTTATGCTTCAGGACATAATTCTGGCACTAACCAGATAACAAGACTAATGGACATCATATATAAGAAATTATCCTTTAAGCGAAGGGTCAGAAAAAAATTCTAAATGGAACAAAATATAAAGCAAAGGAACAATACCCCATGTATTATATTGAAACTTGGATACGTCATGGAGGTGAAATTAGAAAGGGGTGAGGAAAAGGCAGCTGTTGCTAGAAAATGGGGCCCTACAGATGGGAAAATAAAAATGTGTTCTGGTATCTCACACCTGCCATGCAAAATTGAAATATAGGTACAGCTTAAACATGAAAAGCAAAGTCATTCTTCTTCTATGACAACATGGGGAAACATTTTATAAAATATATATTATATAAAAGAACAATGTTATATATATATATATATATATATATATACATATATATATATATATATATATACACATTATGGAGAGATAGTACAGCAAGATACTTTTCTTTACAAACAATATAAAAAATAAAAAATAAAATAAAATTGCATTCATTTACTTTCTTAAATGTAATAGCATCACTGCATTTAAAGAGCAAAAATGACATGTCACAACTAAAGTATATATTTGAAAGTACTTCATCAGCAAAGAATTACCATTCAGCACATGGTTCCCAATCTTTAATCAATATATGATCACCTCAACTGGAAATTATTAATGGCAAAGGTTACCCAGATGAAGAAACTCAAAACTCGTTCAAGTCCACAGTAATCAGACAAATAGTAATTTTAGCACTGAGGTCTAATTGAACAACCGACAGGATGGAAAAGTTTAAATATGTATCGACAAGCTTTAGAGAAAAAGAAGCTGTATATTTTTACAGGAAGGATTGAATATTAACCTAAGCTCTTTGTAGGATAATTTTATGATAGCTATGAAAGTTACAGTTGTACACTGTTTTTTGTGTAAATTCTGTGCCTTCCATGCATGTATACTATACAGACACAGATATAGGTATGTAAATGACATGCACACAAAAAAAATTTACAGCAGTATTGCCTGCAATAATGAAAATAATGGAAATTATTTAATATATTTCATGCTAAAGGTAAACTATACTGATTCAATGACATTGATAAAGAGATATGAAATGACAAAGATTCTCTGTCTGAACAGCTTTTGGGCAGCTGTTGGGATTTCTCTGAGGACCATCTATGTACTTCCTGATAATAGACTTTTTAGATAAAGAAACTTTAATTCTTGGTATCTGACTGGTAGCATTCAGATTGATTAACATCAATTGGTATCTTTATTCTTGGTATCTGGAATTTTTAATTTTTTTTAATTTTTATTTATTTATTTATTTATTTATTTATTTATTTATTTATTTTGGTGGGACCGGGGTTCAAACTCACAACCTTGCACTTGCCAGACAGGCACTTGTGCCATGGAGCTAGCCCCTAGGAATTTTAATTCTTGATATCAGCATCTATTCAGTTTCCTACAGTCCCACCCCTAGCCCCAGGGGACATGCAAGAGCTGTGGCCTTCCAGCAGAAATTCTCCGCTTAACCCTAGTGTTTACTCTTAGGCACGTTTCAGGCACTGAGCACCACTCTGACCCTTACTATAAATGCATATTAGCTCTACTTCATTCTCAGCTGAGCCCAATCTGTCCCCTACTGCAAAATTCCATTGCTGGGTTCCTATAGCCTTGCTATCATTCCAAATATGCTTCTTTACTGTGCTCCAGCCAATATACAATGATCCCTCACTTGCTGTGGAGGTTACACTCTAGAAATCCCCACGATAAGGAAAAAGCAGCAAAGTAGCAACATTATATTTATTTTAGTATTTATACATATTCTAAGGCATTATAAGCCCTTCCCACACACTTGTAAACTTTTCCTACACTTTTAAAAACAGTTTTACTGTTTTCAACCATTTTCTAAACTCATAAAACTATGTAGTTTTAACAACATACATATACTATAGGGTACTCAAAATCCTGTAATATAGCAAAAAATTGGTGATAAATAATTTAGATTAATATTTTCTCAAAAAGCTCAAAATAAAGAGTCTGCAAAAGTAAAACCACAAAATAGTGAGGGACTACTATAACTGAATAATGTTATTTTTAACAATTAAAGCATCTCTGGACACATTCAATGCAATGCCAAATAGAAGTTAAAATGAGTGAAAAACAACTTCACATAAAAATATGAATAACGTTAAAAAGTAAGGCCATGTAGAGAAAACAAGTGGTGCATGAATATGTACATACTGTGTATGTGATTCTGTGTATATTTCTGAAGTTTAAGATAAATACATAAATAATAAATAAATGAATAAAGAAGTGTGACCTACTAGCTCCACATTAGAAGTAGTTACCTATTTATGAAAAAGAGTTTAGAAGGACCTTAAGACAAAAGCTAACAAATTCCATATTGTCATTATTTCTGGGCTGGGAAGCAACATTTTTAGAGTACACAGTAATCTTTGGATTCTTCAAAATGTTTGTTTTTTCCACAAATCTAAGGCAACCATAGTGAACCATAGAAGTTAGATAAATCTAGGTCTGTATGCACTTTTCATATATTATTCCCTATGCCTTCCATACAGATGAAATATTTCTTAATATAAAGTGGGACAAAGGTTAAAAGTATCATAAAATAAGTTGGAATAATATCACAGTAAAACTGAATCCTCTTTAGTTTATTAAACGTTAAAGTGTCGAAATTACACTACTGCTCTCTGATCACTAAATATTTTATAAATAAATGCATTGTGTAACTTTGAATTGCGTTATTATAGGGATATTTTGTTCAAGAGGGAAAATTATCTCTGATGCAGTAATGCTCACCTGCAAACTGATAGTCCACTCATGGCTTACATCACTCCAGACGTAATTCAGTGGCAATGTTGGCCTGAGTCAACCAATACACCTTCTGTCTCCCCACACCTGCGATGATAGATCGGAAACAAAACCTATCAAAATAGTTACAATAATTCATACTGAATGAGAGGACAGATATATAGACTGTATTCTGCCGTTACATTCTCCCTAACCATAAATTTGGATTTTATACAGAATCTCGAGACTCTTCTTCAATGGCATAGGTCTATCCCTTGTTCTCACCTTTGGACTTGGTAACCAGTGGGCCCTAAGGAACCCTAATGGGATACTTCAGGGTACCTAGATATTTCCTATCTAGGTATTTCTAAAGTACAGATAGGTCTACAAGAAGTGTGGTAACAGCCCTTTAGGAAATAGTCTATTTTTTTGTAATGCACTATATTTCAGTTTTCAGGTTTGTGACAGTTAAGCTTGACTGGGTCACACTGACTTGCTTGCGATTCCCTCAGGGGAGTGGGGGTGTACATTTCCGGATGTGTTTGGCCAGGTAGGGGTAGCAGGAAACATGACCTTGGGCCCTGTGCTGGGTCAGTTCTCTGGCACTGTTGCCCTGCTCTGCTTTCTGGCTTCCAGCAACTAAGCCCCTGACCATGCCCTTTGCCCAGAAGCCAGTTTATCATAGACTGAATGGCCTTAAGCTGAAAGCCCAATTAAGCTCCTCCTTTACATTGGGGTGCTGCCTATTGCGTCCAACAATGAAAAAGATGCTGCCAGTCTGTGTCAGGTCATCTGAGCAGCATTCTATGTATTTTTATATGCTCAGTTTATGAATGAGATACAAGCTCAGCTATACACTTGCTATCACTTCTCGGGCTTTTGGTTAAGATCAAGTATAATATCTGTTCTCCTTAGCATCTTAATACCTGACCTGCTGAAAAAAGTTTTGATTGAGACTAAGAATCCTTAATGATCAACTTGCCAGAGATTTCTCTGACACCAGAGTCATGGGCCTAAGATAACAGTTCCATCAGTCTTTTGCCGGGGCTTTGAGGAGACACATAAGCCAAACTCGTATGATGTCATATATGTACATAACCTTAGAATAAACTTCTCATGTTCTAGTATTTTGTCATCTTACTTTTGGGTTTCAACCATTACACAGAGCTTCACTGAATATAGATGCTATCAATACATAACTTGAAAATAATAGCCTCTGAAAATTCTGCCATGCTAAGTAACTTGATATATATTCTTCCTGAGAGAATTCAAAACGTATCATTGATATTTATTACATTACCGATAAATCCAAATGATACTCACTGTGAGCTTGGCTTCCTCCCTGGGATATATTTCAGGTACATTTCATCCTTCCACACAACACATGATCCATCTTTTTCAAAGCCTAGGTAGTTTTTCCTTATTAAGCACATTTACATCTGTGCATATTTAGATCCTTCAGTTAAGTTGTCTTTTTAAAGAGATATATAATGATCTTTCCCAGCGATCTCTCCTCAAACACCTGTGGAGCCATTTATGCGTAATAAAATCCAAGAATAAATTCTATATAGCATAACACGAGTATTTTTTTATTTTTGCAAATGTCATTAAATGCCATCAAGAAAGATGATTCAGTCCCATTAATAGTATACTAACAGCATGCTTTAAGTCCATTGGAATTAAGCATCTATCAAAGCAAATAAAAAGCAACATTTGCTTAATTCTTTCGCTGCACTGAAGTGAAAGCCAAATTAAGTATCTGACATAAGAATATTTTGTAAATTTTTTTTATTTCAAAACCATTTTTTCATTAAGAACGAGTAGCTGGCCAGGGAGATAGCTCAGTAGCTTAAGTACCAGTGTGGCAAGCACAAGGTCCTGAGTCTGACCTCTGCAACTGCAAAGGGAGTATATATAAATGAGAAGAGTAAAACATGTCCCATTTCCACTGGATCTGCACATCATCTGTGTGGAGCACAGACCTGTTTAAACACGGTATACCCATGGGCACCTAGTGTTATTTGTTATTCTTTCATTATTGAATGAGTATTTCCTGAAAAATCAGACATTTCCCTATCCTCCTAATAGGTATGTCCTTAGTTATAAATCATAATTTCTAATGAGTTTACCATTCTTTTACTTTATTCTGGCTTTCATTCTTATTTGGTGATTTTTTTCACTTATATATTTTTATTTTTTATTACTTTGAATAAGAAATAGCAATGCAACAGTTTCAAAACATGTTATAGTACATTCCCAATAATTGATACAATGCATATCTCTGTCCTTGTGGTAGTCAATCAGAGCACAGGATGCAGATATGATAATTTTTCCAATCATTATTGGTACAAAAATTTCTCCTCATTGAACTAAGAGAATGTAGTCGTATGCATAGTCTGCTATTCTATAATCATAGTGGGTTAGTGGCAGAACTGACTATCAGAAGCTATTGATTTAACCTTTTACAGCATACTAATCTAGCTTTGCTTTTTATACCTTGTGGCTAAACTTCCTGCTTTATTTGGTGAATTTTGATTGTGTTTTCATGTATGTCACTGAGACTATTAGATTATTTTTCTGCTCTTTCTGTATAATCTAAATTGGTGCAGTGTCTACCTCAGCAGCAGTTCTTCTCAGTATAAATGATTCATCTAAGACAGTACTATCTTGGGCATAATTTATTTTCCCAGTCAAAGTTTCCTCGGTTCAATACTCTTGCCTGGAGATTGGCACTGGCACGTTGCTGATTAGTCCTGCCTGGGGCGTCTGCTGCCGCCGACCATTTCTAATGCCACATCCCATCACCTGTAGGTCTGGGGTGGCCCTGAGGCTGATGCGTGTCTGTGACTTCACACATTCTCGGTGAGAAGAAAGGCTAGTTAGTGCATATTCTTAAAGTAAACAAATATTAAATAAATTTTAAAGATTCCGTGATACTCAGTGGTCTGGTACAAATCCAGAGGAAACCGGGAACTGGAAATTATGCCAAATGAGAAATCTAATACCAGAAATTCATCCTTGGATACCATTGGCAGAAAAGCTATAAGCTTCATTTGCATTCTGATTTTCTTTTCATTTTTCATATTTGATGACACGAGATCAAGGAAAATATACTCTAACAACCTTAAATTGCATGTCAATTCATATAGTAATTGTCATTGTTCACCTAAGTAATATCATTCTTGAGTCATGTTAAATTCTCACATATAATATCATCATTATGAACTTACGCACTATCACCATCACTGCAACGGAATGCTCAGTAACTTTAATGCTCACCTCACTTCTAAGAAACCTGATTTCGTATACTTCTTAGTTGTTTCCAATTCCTCATCTTCTTTAAGTAACTTAATCAAATACTTATGTAGTTAGAAAGCAATTCACATAAAAGTGCTTGCCGGAAAGATAATACAACAAGTAACAAAATTCAATGAAACTATGAATATTTCTTATATCTGTGATGTAGGTAAGATGCTTATATTCTAAAAGCCTAAGAAAAATATGTGGGAAGGAATTTTTTCTAATTATTTATGGAAATAATCAACACATTTTACTATATAGCCATACTACTCAGGAATTACTAAAGCAGATTTAAACTCAAAAGCAAGGTTAATCCTACAAGAAAACATGGTCATAGTACCATCTGTGGTGTCTGTTTGTATTGACATAGTCAAATACTAAAGGAGCTTTAAAGTATACAGATTCCTATTTCTGTCTGGAGCAAATCATTCAGCTAAATAAAAATATCTGAGGAGCTCATGTTTGGACTTATCCATCAATGAAAAATAATGATTTTATGGCTCCTTAGAGTAAATGGAATTGCTCTGCACATGGTAACACCCACAGGAAGAAAATCTTGAGATTTCAGTGCAGGTTTGCCTGTATTTGAGGACATTAACAAACCCACCTTCCACTTTCCCGGGCCAAGGACACATGAAGTTCTTCATCAGTGTTGAGATGTTAAAGTGGGTTATATAGCACTCATCCTTTAGTTTCTAACTCTGTTTTCAGAATTTTACTTATGAGGCAAATTCTTATCACTCAAACCATGATACCAAAATGAAGATCCCATAAGATTTCTTCCTAAAATATTACATCTCACAAGAGAGAATAAGGAGTGGGATAGGAAGACTGGGATTTGGCACATCCAGCCAGATCACACCTCCTGGTGCCAGTGTCAGGACCTGCCCCACAGGGCTGTGAGGCAAGGGCCTCATATGCTGAGCAAAGGATGAGAGAGTATCTCTGATGCACTGCACAGTGGACCTCACTAAGCTTCCCCTACACCAGCAGGACGCAGCAGGAACCCCCCCCCCCAAAAAAAAAATCTGGCTTAGCCTAAAATGAAGAAATGGTACACATTTGCAGGTCAAGCAAATAACCCTGCTTCGAGTCCCATGCAGTAGCTCTATATAAGCTAAGCATTTCTAACTCATACTTTCAGAGTCTCCTTTTGATGTCAAATGAAATATTAGCTCAGGAAAAGGTTGAAGGGACTCCTTGGAATATCTGACAGTCATTTAAACACACTTTAAATGAAGTAGCGTTTGAAAGTATGAATTACATATTTTAAAAATGTTTCTTTCTGACACTCAAACTTCCCTCTTTATTTTTTTATCCATAAGTTCTAGAAATAGAAAGGAACAATAGCAGTTAATGGTCTTTGCTTTTACTTTTTGAATGGTAGCCACCATTATGGCTAATAGCAATTGCTATTCTCTGTTAAATACTTAACTGTTAAACAAAATCATCTTCTTAAACACACTTACATGTATTATTTATAAGTGAATAATTGTCGTGCAATAGAGTCTTGAAACACCATTTGTACTTTCTATAATATTTCAGCATGAAAAATTGCTTAAATAGAATCATTAGAAGACTTTTTCTTTGAGTTTTATGTACAGTCCTTCAATATATTTGGAACCTCTGGTTATGGAAAAATTTTCTGTTACTGTGTGGAATGTTTACCATGCTGACCCAAAAATAAACACTTCAAGTTTATAGGAGTTTAGGAGGTGAAATGAGTATACAAATACTTTCATCTGAGTTCCTTACTAGGCTGATGAAGAAATAGAAATTAAGATATTATTGAATCACTGATGGACATCACTCCTATCAAGGAATGATACCTAAAGTCAATGTATGTTTACTAACACATCATTCATTTCAATTCTTCAAATGGCTTTAGTCTCCCGAAACATTAAAAACAGCTTTCAATTTCAACTAATCACGCACTCTAGAAGCTGCCCAATGACTGCATGACACTTTGGAGGGACAACTACACACAAGGTGACCCTATGTATGTGTATGTATGTTTTTGTCTGCAGCTTCACGCTGAGTCATTGATTTCAAGTGTCTTGAAATCCTTGAATTTTCTACCAATGTGTGATGCTAGGGTAAGAGACCTTTCTTTAGTTTCTATGTCCTTAAGAAAGGAAAAGTACAGGTCTCAAGTAGATTGTAGCCTGCATGGCTTGTCCCCATTCATGAAAAACCTTAATCTAGAGTCATTTTTCTGTATTCCTTTCCATGTACATCCTCCTTTTAGCAGCTGATATTAAATAATATGTAAGAAATATTATTTCTTAATGAGCTCCTACAGTTTAGCTGTTTTCTGTTATTCTAACCTATCACCAACATTTCCAAAGAACTACTACAGGCCAACAAAACTTCAATCTGGAAATGGCCAAAAAAGATTGATATATCTTGAAAGTCATGTGATTAAACATGTGAGCTAGGAATATTGCATTTCTAGGTTATAAAGAGGGAGTTTTCAAGCTTCGCAGAAAATATCTGATTTTTCTGTGATTGTTGCCTCCGCGACTTTTCTTTCAGTTAGTCAACAGTTCAGTCTACACTCAGCTGGCTCCAATGCAGAGTGGCACATGGTGGTGAAAAACAGCCAAGATTAAAGGGCGGAGTGGTAGCTGAGGCAGCTAGCAAGGCCCTTTCCCCTGCTTGCATTTGTACGCAGATTGTCTGCCCCAGGGGAGGTGTGGCACTCATGCACATAATCGCAGCATTGGGTGGTGAATTAATCACTAACTGTGGAACACCTCCCTCCCCCAGTGACTATGTGAGGCTTGGGAGGACAACTAGACACAAATCATAGCAGTTGTAAATGATTATCAAGTAGAATTCAAAGCCTCTGAGTTTCCTCCCCATATATTTTAGGGTTTCTGTTTAGAAATACACTAACATAAGATAGTTCTTGATTCCCCAATGCTTTTCATAGAAATTGGAAAGAGAACTATTGCAAAAAAAAGATTATTCAAACAAGTAAATTTCATAAAAATTGTAGGAACTTGATACAAAGAAAGTAATCTTATTATTCAGTGATATCAAAATATAAAATGCTTTTTACTTTTACAATTCAATGTTAAAAGCCCCATGAATGATGATTATTCACAATTATTCCATTTTAATTTCTTTAAAGGTATTTTCTCTGTAACAGTTACCCTTATGAAAACTAATCCTCATGATAAGAAGTAGGGTGAATCACTTTTTGATGTCAATTAATCCTTTTATCTACTGATTAAAGTGAGGATCCAGAAATGCCTACTTATGCTATTTTTTTCTGTTTCTTTGTTAACTTAAGATATTGAGGAATCAAGTAAACCGTGGAGATATGTATTTATAAGGTAACTTATATTCTGCTACAGTAAGTAGAATACTTGGAGAGACATTTGTTTTCTTACTTATTTTTTTAATTAGAATTCTAGACAGAAAATCTGTCGTAATTTTCATGCATGTTACTAAAAGCAGAACTACTTCATAAAAAGGGCACAGTTTCTTTTATTTAGAATAAAATCTAAATAAATGCAGGAAATGAGAATTTCTGGATACTAAAAATTATCTTCATGAATGACCAATAGAAAGTATTTTATTTTTCAGTTTTTATTAGTGTGTATTGGTTATGTAGAACAATGGGTTTCATTTTGACAAATTTGTTTACCCACATAATGCATTTTAATGATTTCTTTCCAACTCGCTCTTGTCCCACATGTGTCTCTAATGTCACATCTTTCCTGGGGGAAGTTCAATGTGTATAATGTATTTTGTTCATATTCATGAGAAAAGACCACACAAAAGAAAATAAAAATCCAAAGAAGATATACTGACTTTCCATATGTGGATTGCAGGAGAATAAACCCATTCCTTTTCTGAGATCTTAGATTTTAGTTTAAGGCAGATGTTGAAAATAAAGAAATTTTTTAAATGACAAGGCACGAACACCTTGCCGCTAGTATTTAGTGGTTTATGAAATCTGGCTCAAAATATAGCACTTCAAATTTTTTTTCATTATTGAAAAACTTACCCTAAAATTTTTCTTGAAGTATGACTACTTCAGTTTTATACTTCAGGTAAGCAACTTCCAAATTTTAGACAAATATAATTAAGCTTTAGAAAATGATAATTAAGATGTGCTAATAATTGAATATGACATTATAAATATTCTGAAACTCTTGGCAATAATGCATAAAGCAAATGTCAGACCAAACAAACCCACAAATTCCAGTGTCATCATGGAATAGTCAGTTATTGAGACATTTTTAAAACTCAGACTTGAAGAAACAGACTCTCACAACACATGGAGTCTGCTCAGGAAAGGAGAATAACAGTTGTTCCTAAAGGGCAGGCTGCTTGTGACAGGCAGACTGTGAGCCTCTCTGGGGAGGAGGAGGAAGTGATCTTTCAAGACTGACTTTGGGGTTATCATTCCCCAGCTGAGGACTCCTTTCCTCATGGCGCAAATGCACACAGAAAATGCCAGTCTGCAAAGGCCCCGTTGCCCTGTGAAAAGTGAGAGGCAGCATCTCACGTAAGACAGCAGCAGGCGAGGCACACTGACTAGGGATGGTCCCCACTACTACTGGGTTCCCTAAGACTTGGAAAGGCCCTGGGCCTTGCTGGAAAGTTGCCTTGCTCTTTCCTGGGCTCCGAGCTGAGCCCCCTCCCGTGTGCACCAAGTGGAAAGCACAGCAGCGGAGCCTGAGTGCGGGGACCTGAGCTTCACTTGTTATCAGAACTGTCAGGCTAAGGCAGCCAGGGGCACCCCTGGGTGCTGCCTAGAGATGAGAACAGGGCTGCTGAGGGCAGATCCAGAGGTTGGTGCTCCTTCACATGAGACAGAAACATATCACACTTAGTGGCTCAATATGGACTGTCTTATTATTCTCATTCCTCAAAATTAGCCCTAGAGACATAGCTGCTTAAAAATTTAAACAGTATGTCTTGTTGTCTTCCTCTGTGCAAGGATCTTGTTTGTGTTTCCACTACTTTATGCTAGGCACAACTTGGTCCTACATTATTAGCCCCTGAAAACAAAGGCTGAATTTTTATTCAAATTCAGCGGAAGACAGGTTCTAAAAACTGTATTAGTTACATAGAGTTGGAAAGAGACATGTGTTTTGTCTGCATTTCTGTGAAATGAGAATAAGCATATTCATTCTTCAAATAAAAGCAAAAAATAGCTTTCAGGTAATGGAAGCGTAGCTATTCTTTTTGTAAGATTTAATTTCCAATTAATGTTATGCAAATGCATGATGAGCAAATAGACAAAATGATAAGATTCACAGTGGCAGACTGGGGGAAGAGGAATAATCTTACCAATTCAGACGATATCTGGGCTGTTCAGAAAACAATAGGCAACACTCAGAAAATGTGTTACACTCTTAAAACCTACAGTTATTTCTTTTGTTTTTGGTACTTGGAATCAATCTCAGGCCCTTGTACTTGCCAGGCAGGCGCTGTGCCACTGAACTATCTCCCCAGCCCTGATGCCTACAGTTTTGTCCAGTCCTTTCAGCATTGTCTTAAAGGCACTTTGAACTTTTCTTTTAAACTGTGGAATGAGTTTCTTAACAGTCAAGTTCTTTTTTGTAATGGGCCAAATATGTCCATTCAAATTATACCCCCAGTACAAAGAAAAATATTGTTACTTTAAAATCAATAAGATGGAACACAGATCAACTGATACTTTTTTATGAGCAGAATAGATTTGACTGGAGGAAAGAAAGTGTCTGTCTTACAGGAGGGACAGAAGGGGAGCCTGAACAGATTGTCCCCAGGAAGCTGTTTCTTCCAGGGACTTTTATAGAGGAAAATCATGTGGTGATGCAGGTCTAAGGTGTTGGAGAATGTGGGAACTGCTTAGGTGGGCATGAGGTGGGACAAAATTATGGCCAATCAATGACATTACAAGCACCAATGCTTAGGTAAAATTGATTAAATCCAGTGTCAAATGTGAAGCAAGTCACGTAGCAAGTGGGCAACGATACCAAACAAGGTCTTCTCTGTTGGGGGTTGGGTTAGTGACTCTTTCAAGCTCTTTCCAGGTGACTGATACTTACTTAGTGCATTGATCCCTGATGTCCATCCTTAGGAAATATGTACCTGCATTTGTTTATTCTTGCCCATGATTCCTTCATGGCAGTTCAGGTCACTTCTTCAGATGGTGGGAATGTGGTAGGCAGCCAAATGAGATAGAAATATTATAGGCAGTAGACAGGGTCAGGCCTTCAAGAACACCACGGAAGACAAAGTGACTTCACAACTATAAACATACACTCCTGCACAGCCATGGGCTAGATCTCAACTGATACTTTGATAGTAAGTTTGTCAGGATACATTTGAGCATTGATACATTAAAAAAAATAAACTAAATATTATTGGCTTCTAACAGATATATTGCAAGCTAACTTTTTGAATTATAATGTTTAATGTCATTAGAACTCATAACCATTTGAAGACCGATATATTCTTTAAGTGAAATGATTTAATGTCCAAGAAAACACTTCCTCCTAAAGCTCATGTACCACTCTAAGAAAATATGATCAAGAGCCACAAGCCAGCCCTGTCATCACCTCCAAGCCAGTGCTGAGACAGCAGGCATTTGGGGATACACAAGAATGTCCCCAGTAGTGATTTAGAGCCAATTATTATATTTTTGTACCAGGAATTGAACTCAGCTACACTTGCCTGGTAGGCACTTGTGTCTCTAACCAATGACCCAGCCTAAGCACCAACTTTTGGTCAGATTATTTCACTCAATGCCAAGTGGTTGTAAAGCTACTTAGATTTTTTCCTTTTTCTATCATTTCTTCCTTGTTTTCCTTTTTAAGACATAGTGTAGTATTAGCTGAGTTAACTCTACTGTCCTAGTGACTCATTGCTGTGCTCAGGTGAAAATATTCTGTGGTGTATTACATTGCTTTATGTTACCAAGTGTGGTCTCTTATGTTCGTCTATAATATGTGTAGTTGAGGAATGAGCGAAAACATGCTCTCTTCCACTACGCCCTCGCCTATCACACAAAACATTTCAGAGTTCTATGTGTGCGGCATAGCTCCAAAAGAAGGGGCATTTAATTTGATCCAAAAATGTCACAATAAACGGCATTAACAAAAAAGTGTATTTAGCTAAATCCATTGCTTGTGTGTTATTAAAATATTATAAATAGAGGTTGAATTTCAAAGAATGATCTGCAGCATTTCTTCTCAATTGTATTTTTAAAATTCACATGTTCACTTTATTCAAGAACTACTCCCAAAATATTTAAAACTAATGAGCATATTTAGGCCTGTGCTGTATGGTCACCAATACAAATATTACTCATTGTGTTAATATCTTCATAATTTAAGACACTCTTCTAAGTCAAGAAGGACAAGATTATTATAATGATTCTGTATTGGTGCAACAAGAAGAATAATCAAAGTTAGCCCCTGATACAGCTTGTGTATAGATGTCTCCCCAAGGCTTTGTGTGTGCTCACAGTTGGAACTTTTCAGAGCTGACTGGGTTTAGGGTGTGTGATACTGGGAGTTAGCATGTGTGGTCCTGAATTAGTCCATTGATTAGAACTGGCATAGTTCTGGTTGTACATCAGGGAAGTCCCACCTGGTGTGGGTGAGATCAATAGTGGGTTTGCAGCCTAGATGGAATATAAAGGGGAAAATGCAAGCTGGGCTTGCAACTTGCTGTTGCTTGCTGCCTCCTGCTGTGTCATGAATAATTTCTCCTCTGTGGTTCTGCTTTGCTATGCCACTCTACCTTGGAGCCAAAAGGCTGTGGTGTGAAACCTCTACAAACTGTGAGCTGAAAGAAACCTTTCTGCTTTTAACTTCAGGTTTGGAATTTTTGTCTTAGCCATAAGAAAAGCAACTAAGCCAGTAACTTAAGCATAATTTATTATTACCAGAAGTAAGCTAAAGGCATAAGTGACTGTGCAGTGTATTGACATTTAGAACTGCATCATACAGCTAATCAGGGTGAGATGCATCAAATGCATCTCTTTCTTTGTAAATAACTTCTTGTACAGTAAGTGGTTTAACAGTAGCAAGTGCTCCACAAAATTATCCACTGTAGAAAAATAACTATTATTTTAACAAAAAGTTCGTTCCAAATTCTCTCCCATCCACCCACCAAAAAACAATTCAACCATTAGTTAAATAAAATACTTTTAACTCATATTTTATTAGTTTCATATCTGAAGTAAGAGATTACTCAAATATGATTTTAATCTTTCTTTTCACAGATTATATAATTCAAAGTGGAAAATTGGATAAACTATCCAAGATCTGGAAAATTTGAAGTGTGCCTATAGTAGTTGGAACATGGACTGTCCTGCAAGGTTCCTGGTATGGGAGCTTATTTAACACAGTGGTACGACTGGAATATGGTAGGAACTGGGGCCAGTGGTCTAGTTGACAGAGATGAACTGAATTTTTTGAATCCACAGCTAAAGAGACTGTATTAAAACCAGGACAAGGTTATAGTAAAAATTCTACAGTTAGGCCGGGCGTGGTAGCTCAC
>PVJA010005872.1:0-76535 GCA_004027025.1 Myocastor coypus
AGGAGAAGGAGAAGGAGAAGGAGAAGGAGAAGGAGAAGGAGAAGGAGAAGGAGAAATCCCTGATTTTAAGATTCACAGGGCAAAAGGGGTCAGATTCCAGGCAAATCAAACACAGTTCTTACCTTTTAAAGGTACAGTACCACTGTTAGGCCAAACAAGTCACGGGGCAGACATTTGCTGTCCTGTTTTGTGACTTGTTTCCCTCACAGCCCCAGTTAACAAAGGAACAACACTTTTCCTTCACATGTAACCGGGTCCCTCCAGGGTGATGATGTGATACGGACGGAGGGCAGAGACTGAGAAACTCTATGTGTTCCTCTTATGGAGATACACCAGGGGATGCTTCCTGGTTCTGCTAAAATATCCCCAGTGCTTCTAGAATATAATTACAGGACCCTGATTCTTTGTGGAAAGGGAGAACCACACAGTGGGTCACTTGATCAATGTCATCACTTCTGGAAACTCCGGGGACACAGAGCTGGGCACCCAGAGCCAGAGGTCTATCTCCAGTAGGACACAAAAGTCTTGGAGACAAAGGGAGCAGGGAGCCCTTGACCTCTTCCTTTCTGATATTCAACATTATTAGAATCTTTCTAGAAGGAATGAGCTACCCTAGCACTGCTGAGTGCCAATTTCCCCTCACAGCACAGGCTTA
The DNA here is from genome assembly GCA_004027025.1 of Myocastor coypus. Taxonomy (NCBI): domain Eukaryota; kingdom Metazoa; phylum Chordata; class Mammalia; order Rodentia; family Myocastoridae; genus Myocastor; species Myocastor coypus. The sequence goes on from PVJA010005872.1 coordinate 656, forward strand.
GGAGAGGGAAAGCTTGCCCTACTGTGCAAGGGGGACACTGGCTCTCGGAGAGCCCCTTCAGACCCAGCTGTGTGAAACAACGGCTGTATGTATGAATTTATGGTAAAAACTTTTACTGCTCTGCAGGGCGCAACACCTCTGCTTCATGTGCAAAACGATCAAGACAGCCACAGTCACCAAGCCACCAAGTATGCTCTTGCTCTTCGCAATAGGGACAGCTTATGGATGCAGCTACAGCTACAAGGCACCTGGGTGGGATGCTCCGCAGCCCTAGACTCCCTCTGCTTTTGGTTGGGGAGGGGAGGCTAGAAGCAGAAAGGGATTGGAACAGGCCTCTGTGATGCTCAGATAGAAACACGAGACACATGAAGAATACCTAGGGGACCTATGCGGTTAATTAGAAAAAAACAAGAGAGATAGGAACAAATTTATGGCATCTTGACTCAGTGCTCTGGTTGTGAGAGTCTGGGAGTGAAGAGGTAAGGTATAAATTTAAATGATGCATACAAAACAATTTGCATTTGGAATAAAGGGTTCGCTTCCTTTTGGCCAAACTCAACAGTGAGATCTTCCCAGGCAGTAAGAAAAGCAACCAGAAAAAAAGCCAGCAGGGGAGATACCATGCTCCAGGGGAGGAATGCAAAGCTTTTAAATTTCATCACAGCCTTCTAATAACACCTCCGTGCTTGCTTTGCTATTGACAAGCTTGGAGGCCTGAACAGGCAAGGCCTCTCCTTTCCCAGCTACCCCAAGAGGAAAAGAACCTGTCAGTTGCCCTAAAAGGGAAAAGGGAAAAGGAAAACAAAGTCAAAAGGAAAAGCCCTAGTTGCCTCTCGTCTGTTTGAAGGCACAAGACAGAAAAGCACAGGTTCTGTGCAGAGGTACCCTGGGACCCTGAGGAAGGAAACCTGCGGGCAATGAGTAGGAAAACATTTCATTCAGGGAAGTTTTAATGAGCTTGAGCAGCTCTTTGATAGGCACCGATATGAAGACAGAGGAGAGCATTCGAAAGCATGAGCTTTCAAAGAACGTGGTGTTTCGGGAGAAATTTTTCCCTCCCAGCACCCATTCCTTTGGAGATTTCAGAGGAGGCCTTAAGTCAACAGGACAGGCAGTGACGTGCCAGGTTAGGGAGACGGCAACCAGAAACCCTCCACCCAACTCCAGCCAGGACCAGCTTCTGCCTGGAGTAGTTTTACAACAGCCTCCCGGAGACAGATTGAGAAAGGATGGAATAAAAGGCATAAAATTAAAGACAAGATTAATAAAACCTGATGAAAGAGAACACTGCTAGTGAACCCAGTGCTCAAATTACATTTACCATGCTGGACAGGGAGGAGGTAATCATGAGTAATAAGTCCAGGCTCTGGAAAGAAATTATGGGCTAAATAACTTAACAACAGGTACCACCAGGGGAAGTCCCTGATTCACCTTCTTAGAAAAGACTCAAGGCAGGGCATAAGGCCCATCAATCACACTGAGACAAATTTCACTTGGTAAAGGCTCCCGGGTAGCCCAGCTCTGGATTCTCAAATAGCCTCTGAGCTCTACCTAGAGCTAGAAGCGTGACAGGACTATAAACACTGGGTCCGGGTGCAGCCTTGCCTGGGGAGCTTTCACCGCACTGGCATGAAGAGGCACATGAGTTACTGCATTGGGCAAGGGCTGCCCTCTGTCTGCTGCATATTTCTGCCCTACCCTGAGTCTAGACCCTGCCACCCAGGGTGCCCTGGCCTGGTATCTGTTCTTCCACCAGGTTAACCTGAGCCCCAGAAACACCCAAATCATCCTGTCAGCTGCAGGTTCCTCTGACCACCATCCCAGAACCTCCCAAGTTCCCCAAATCTTGGCTATTCTTGCTCTCAGTACGAAGGGAATCTGATTCCACAGAACTCTAAGGATTCTCTCAGCAGAACAGACTGAGGGATGCAAATTAACCTTCGGGATGTGATTTCGGCCTGTGTAGGATGCTCACAGACCATTCTGAGCTTCCTGAATAAGGTAAAAACCTGTGAGAAAAATGCTCCTCTCCCACCTCCTAGCCTGTGGTTGGCAAAGGCTTAGCTACTGCTCCATCTCAGCCCCAAACATCTTGCCTGCTCCAGGCAGGACCACAAGCCCAGATCCACATCTTCAGGAGGCACTGTCTGGCTTTACAGCTAGCATGGGCCTTAAGATCAGACTTGTCCGGGAAAGGGGGATTCTTGCTGCTCATGGCATAGAAGGGCCTAGGAATGTGGACTTCGGATCCACCAGTCTTCCAAGCATTATAGCATTGAGCTCCCTCTGATCCCCAAACCCTGAGGCAGGCTCCTGCAGCAGCTTCTCTGTGTCCTGCTCCTCAGCTGTGTTTACTTTTAGCAGGGGAGTGTGACAGGGTAGCTGGCTCACTAAGGCCCTGTCTGGTCCTCAGGATCTGTCTAGCACAACAGCCCTGCTCCTAGTCCTTGAAGAAGAGTGAGCCAGAGGATGGGAGGTGAGGAGGAATCTCTAGAGTGAGGCGCACAAACCCGGGACTCCTCCCGGTATGCCAACCACTCGGGTGATGCTGATTATCTGAAACCCTCTCATGTATGAGGTCACCTGCTTCCAACCTGACCAAAAACGGAAAACAACACGATTCCCAGAAAATCTTCAAGGTGAGGTTAGACAGATAATAAACACTTCACTTTTCCTATGTTGTTATTAGAGTTTGTCAGTGCATGGAAAAGAGAGGCTTGTGCTGTTTTCTGTTTGTTTCTTTGAAAGAGAATTTTTTTTGTCTAGGTCTTGTGCTCTAAGCAATTAATTAAAAGGCAATGATACACCATATTCAATATGTTTCCCTTATTTTATGAAATTTTGTTTTTGCTCATAAAATTTAAAAAAAATTTTTAAAAGAGAAAGAATGCATGTCACTCTATCAGAATAAAACAAATGGGTCAGGAGCTCAGCTAACTAGAGCCCTCAACATTTTGCATTTGCCAGGTCTCAGCTCTTTGGAAATAAGAACTTCACGGAAAAATAATCACCTCGTCACCCTCTCACCTGCCCTCGCTGAACACTTCCTGCGTGCCAAGGACTGAATCAGGGATGATGCTCCCTGCAGGCTCCTGGATCCTACTCTGGGACAACATGCTTGCGTGTTCGTGTCACCCAGTGTGAAGTCCTGCACAGTCATTTGATATGCAAAGACTCCATTTGTAGTCATTAAAATGTCCTTGTTCACCAGGGAGATAGCTCAGTACAACAAGTGCTTACCTGGCAAGCTCAGGGTTCTGAGTTCAATCCCTGGTGCCAGAAAAAAAAAAAAAAAAATCCCTTTGCTCTGACAATCACCTGAATCCAAACCTCAGGTCCAGCAGGACAACTTTCAAATTGTCAGCAATGGTCACCGGACGGCTGGTGGCAAGAGGGACTAGGAGGAAGGGCACTGTCTCTTCTCCCTACTCCATCCCATACTGTGCTTTTTTTTTTTTTTTTTTAAACAGAGAATGTTTATCAACTCCTTCAAACATTAAAATAAATTCACAATGACCAAAAAGGAAAAGTGAAGGCTTTTCAACAGCTCTCAAGCTCAGCAAGATTTGTGACAGAGGCTGCAGGCCGGAAGGGGTGGAGAGTGGGCAGGTGCCCACTGTCCACAGCCACGGACTGACTCTTCAGAGACCCAGGTGTCCTCAGAGCTGACTGCTTCAGAACATACACAGCTCCTTCCCTCTGGATGGTCTACTCCACTTTTCAGCCCCTTAATATTAAGTCTCTAAATCTCCACATAGCTCCTCTCTGGACACACGTAACTCCCGGCATGCCCTGAAACTGGGCATACACCTGGAAATTTACCTCAACCCAGTGACACCCTCCGCGTGCAGTGGTACTGTCCTGATTTTAGCCCTCTAAGGGCTGTCTTGTGTTAAAAACAGGAAGTCCCCAGGGTGAAAGCCTGAACAGCTGAAAGGAACTACATTTTAGGTCTGATTCTGACTGGTCCATTCAAAGGAATGCCCTCACCTCAGAAAACCCGTTCCTGGTAGCTGGACTGCCTGCCAGCATGGCTGCCGCCGCCCCCACCACCCCATGCGCGTCCTTCATCACCAGCTGCAGAACCTACCTGCAGATGTAATTGGTCTTGCAGGAGTCCTGCAAATTCAAGCAGTTCGGCTTCTCCCGCTCTTCATAGGAGCACACAGGCACGATGGTCTGTCGCCGCCTCTCTGTGCAGGCGATATCCCGGCAGGAACAGAAGAGCATTCCATAGCTGTGCTTGGCTGGGACCTTGTCGAAGAACTGGCGGAGGGCCTTGTGGCACTTGCGGCGGTTGCAGACATCGTTGGACATGCTGGTGGTGCACGGTGTGATGTAGGCAGACCTGTACTTCTTGCAGGTGTCATCCAGGTTGCAGGCCTTGGCTGCATCCAGGCAGTTGTTCCCTTTGTGAATGTGCTCCACTGCAAAGCAGAGAAAGACAGGTGTGACAAGCCTGCTCAGCTCTGGGTCTTCTCAGACCTGCCGTCTCCACTGGGATCCTGCCATTCACCTGGCTGTGCAGGCAGCTCTAGAACCTGGGGAATTCTGAAGCTACCAACTTAATGACTTTAACAAGGAAAAGGCATCTGGAATGCAAACCCAGAGAATCCCCAGCAGCACACAGGCCCCTATATTCCTGGGGATGTGTAAATAAATGCAATGGAGTGAAGCCAGAGGAACTCAGACACCTGCACCGCTCCAGCAAGCAGGCAACAGGAAAATGTTTCCAGCTCCTGCATGGTAAACTGAAATTAGGATCAAAGAAAACAGCAACAAATTATATACTTGTTCGTGATACAGTATATAAAATGATATGCTGAATGCAAGTATAATTGCCATGCAATCCTCCAGGAATATAATTATGTAATAAATGCATATAGTACATGCTAATTACTATATGATTATACAGTAATTACATGGTTATTTGAGCCCAGAAGACAAAATATTATGCCAGCCTCTAAACAGAACGAATCAACTACAAGGAAGCTGTATTTAAGTTTCAGCTCACAGCCCCATTGGAAGAAAACGAGGGGAAAAAAAATCACAAAAAATTAGAAAGCCTCAGTTACCACTGAACTCCCCAAATACAAGTGTTAGCTCAAGGATAACCAGAGTTTTTGGTTAGGAGAATTCGCCTAGGATCTTGGGTGAAATTTCAGTGGCTACAAACCCAGGGCTTTATGGTCTTACACTGCATATGCTGTCCCCCTGCACCACCACAGAAACTGCTGCTTTCTGCTGTCGGACTGCCCAGTGTGGACAGAGCCAGAGGAGCCAGGGTCCACTGTGTCCTGGGATCGAGTGGACAAAGGCACCGAAGCTCCTCACCCAGCGGTGTTTGTGCAAGGAGAAGGGAGTGACGAGAAAAATTTTCTGGAGCCAACTGACAAGGTAACCCCGGAAGACAGAGCAAATGCACCAGTTAGGGCATGGAATAGCACAGGAGCACCAAGAAACTGTGGACCTGCAACTCCAAGAAAATTCCTGTGCAAGCCTCAGCCCTCTGTAGATACCAGGGTGTCTTTTCCTCCTATTTATGCACTCTCAGTTAATGAGGGCATTTGGGAAATTACAGGATGGAGAACTGGACAGAGAGGGGACTGCTGGGTGGGACTGAAAGGGCAGACTCACTGCACATCTAAAGGGCAGGTGAAATATTATTCTGCCTTGAAAAAGATGGGACTCCTACAATCCATGACAATACAGATAAACCCTGAAGACACTAGGCTATGTGAAATAAGCCAGTCATGGATGGACGAATATTGCATGATTGCACTTACAAGGAATTTCTCTTAGGAGAGAAATCTAAAGCACACAAACTCATAGGATCAGAGAGCATTAGAAGTTTTCTGGATAGCTGTAGGGGATAGTGAGTTATTTTTTTTTAAAGAGAATAAAGTTGCGACCATGCCAAATTGAGCAAGTTCTAGTGATCTACTGTGCAACAACTTAATTGTAGTTATCAATACAGCGTTGTGGGTTTAAAGTCTCATCAAGAGGGAAGATTGCACACTGAATGCTATTAAAATTTCATTGTTTTTAAGTAGACAAAGGAAGGGCACACAAGTCAATCCTACACTTCAAGGAAAGCCAAACTCTATTCTACTGCAGATGTGCCTTGCTTTTAGAAAAGACACAAAATTGAAACCATATTCTGCCCTGGCACCACAAGCCATAGTCCAATGTGCCCAAGGATAAGGTGCAGGCTTGCCTGTGACACCTAAGTTCAACATGAAGACCACACAAGACAGTAAAGGAAAGATCCGCCTTACTGGGTGAGGGAGCGTGGGCCTGGCGGCTGTGCGTGTCATGGAGCACACCTGCTGCAGTGTCACCATCCCGCCTTGGGAAGGCCTGCTTCTCTCTGCTGCACCTCAGGACCTCAGGACTCAGGCTGCCATTGGCTACCCCGACATGGCTATCTGGCCTCCATGCCTTACTGACCCTCCTACACCCCTCCTTTCTAGAGACTTCTGTTAGAGACAGCGCCCAAGGGCACTGATTTATAGTACATTCTTAAGGTATATCATTCACCAGGTTTCTAAACTTTGTGTTTTTAGGGTAGTCTGAAAGAAATTAATAAAATGACATGTCATCTAGGTTAGGTCTTTCAGGCTGGCTATGGTCATGATTTTGTTAGTTGCATTTATATCTGCCCATGTATCCAATAAACAATGCTTTATAATCTCTAGCTACAAGCAAAAGGACAGAGGGCAGAGGTGAAGTGACATGGAAGTGATGCAGTTGGCAATATATGGACAATACTTCATGAAGTTCAAACTGAGAAACTGGCAGAAAGATGAAATCCTCACAGGCACCATGGAACCCAGGCCTGCCGAAGCCGAGGGCTGCATTCACAGCCAATGAATTTAATTTCAGCAGAATGATATCATTCCTTCCCCCCAAATAATGCACTAGCTGGCATTACACTGTCTTCAAAGTTTTGTTTGCACTTATCTTTTACAGGTACATAAAAGCAAAGAACAAAAGCTTTTTTGTTTATAAATTTCAAACAACATAGAAAAACAAGTAATAAAAGTGAACACAAGACGTCCAGGAAATTTCTTTTTGGTCTGGAAGTAACCCACATAATAATACACAAGCTTTTCAACAATCAGCATTGGTGGAGGGTGGTGGTGGACGCCATAATCCTAGCAACTCATGAGGCAAAGGCACAGCACGACAAGTTCTAGACTAGTCTAGGAAACTTAGCAAGACCCTGGCTCAAATAAAAAGATTATAAGCACAAGCCCCTGGATTCAATCCCTGGTACCAGGTGAGAAAAAGTCAGCCTGCTGTACACATTTTTTTATTATAAATATCTGCTACCTATTTAAAACTGTGAAAGCTATGTAATCTATGCCTTTAGTTTTTCATCTTAATGGTATCAAAAAAATGAAAGCAATGTTTTAAGAGGAACTGTTTTTTTGTTTTGTATTTAATACAGGGTCTATAGGGACTCACTACACAAATCACACATGTGATTTTCCTGTTTTCAGCCTCCCAGGAGTTGGGATTACAGTTGCGTGCCACCACGCTCAACATCAGTCCCCATCTGAGTGCACCCTAGGGGCAGGACCAGCACAGCACCCTGGGGACTGAACCCTGGTCTCTGAGTCTGTCTAAGCAAGCACTTTAATCCACTGAGCCATCTGGCCAGTGCTAAGAGGAAAGCTCTGTACAAAAGAAGTAGAAGCAAGGTGAAACCATGGACATTTAAACCGAATGCTCAAACCTAACCTCGTTTAGCAGTGGGTGTACCTTTGCCCCATTTTCTGCAGTTTCTGTGTTTATCGAAAGCCAAGCCCAACCATCTGCTTACCATTATTTCAGCATGTGTGACAAATTTCTGAATGCACAACCTGTCATATGCAGAGAGGCAAAAATGGTTAATTTATTTCCTTGGCACAGGTCGATGTGTGATTCCCACCTTTTTTGACCCTTATTCACGCAAAGTATTTTCATTATCATCTCCATTTGATATGAGACCAGCATTATCCAAATGTAAGACCTCAATAACTGCAAAGAAGAAAATAATAGACTAATATTTCTTACAAAAATGCAAAATTCTTCAAGTTTTAGTTAACTATATTTATCAAAATACTATACTGAGGGCAATATGTTATTGCTATGCTTATTTCAAGAGTACAAGACTGTTTTAATATTTAAAAATTAATGAAATTCATCACATCATCAGAATACAAGAGAAAAATCATATGATGATTGTATTAGACAAAGGGGAAAAATCAACATATTTCATCACTCATTCATCAAAAAATATATTCGAAAAATGAAAAACAGAAAAAAAATAAGTTGTGTAAAAAAAAAAAAAGAAAAACAAGGGCTGGTGAGATAGCTCAGCAGTCTAAAGCGCCAGTACCACATGCTGCGCCAGCCCCACCCCAAGGATGGGCTGAGCCAGCCACGACATAAATAAATAAAGTCTAAAAAACAACAACAACAGTGAAAGTTGACTAAAAGGTTCATCAGATGTCAAAGTATTAACTTTCTCTCTATAAGGTCAAGAAGGAAAACAGCCCATCCTCAGCATTTGCAGTCTACATTCTATGGAAAGTCCCAGCCTTTCTGTAAGACAAGGGAAAGAAAGCAGTACAGGGATCAGAAAGGGAGACATTTCTACTAGAATGAATAAATAAATTGGGTAAAGCCAAAGGAAACAGTTAATGTACAAAACTCAATCATAGCCTGATTTTAGAAATTTCATTTAACATTATTTTAATCTAAGACTTGCATGTATTTATGAGCTATAAGGTGTTCATATATTATATATGTATATATATATTTGATATTGTAGAATGACTAAACCAAGCTAATTAACATATTCATCACTTTTATATGTTAGCTGCAAAAAATTAGTAAATTTTATAATGTAATTCCACTTAGAATAGAACCAAATAATAAAAAGTAAAAACACATAGGAATTCATTTAACATATGCAAGACTTCCACTCTAAAAACCAGAAAGCACTGCTTACCAAAATTTAAAAATATCTAATAAAAAGAAATATGTACTATGACCATGGATGAGAAAACTCAATATAATTAAGATGTAAAACATATCCAAAATCCTAAATGTTTTAGAATTACAAAGTAGATTCTAAAATTCTGTGAAGGTTATAGAATAGACAGGGCAATCTGAACAATAGCAAAGCTGAAAGACTTAACATTGATTTCTAGTTTTACTATAAAGTTATAGTTACCAAGAGAGTGATAAAACATAGACGACCAGAGGGGAGAGAGAAGTATGGGGAAAAAAAAATCAAGAGATACTATGTACAGGCCAACGAGATAGCTCAGTGGTCTAGTGCCTGCTGGCAAGCCCAAGCAGACAGGTTTGATCTCCGGTACAGCATCACACCATGTGGGCTACACAGACTGAGCGTGGTGGCATACGCCTATAGTCCCCCGGGCTGATCAGGCTCAGACAGGAGGATCACAAGTCTGAATGGCATGGCAAGACCATTCTTGTCTTGAATTTAGCACAGATTGTACTAAATAAATAAAAGATACTTTATAATTAGAAAAAGACATGCCATATGCAGATACAAATTCTCTATAGTGTGATATATAGTGCACCAATAAAGTTAACCTTAAAACATACACATATAAATGAGCACTAGAACAGAAGACAAAACTTAGAAATATATTCACAACGAATATGTATAATATAGTCTGAAAAAAATGGTAGGGCTAGATTTGTAGCTCAGTGCCAACATACTTGCCTAGCACGAGCAAGATCCCGTGCCCAACTCTAAGTATTGAAAAAAATGACATATGTGACTATATATATATATATATATTAAAACTATGCAACATAATTAATTATGGATGAAAATTCTAAATAAAACCACAACTGGATGTATTGCCTGCCAAGCACAATGGTTAAAATTAAAGATGGACACCACCAAGATGTGTTGTAAAAATTATTGAGCTCCTAGAAGTCTCACACATTGCTGGAAGGACAGCCCAACCACTTTGGGAAAACACTAGGAAGCTTTTTATAAAACTGGACATTCACTTTATGATCTAATGCTTGTACTCACAGGTATTTACCTAAGAGAAGTGAAAATCTAAGTCTACAAAAACACATATGTAAGATTGTCTTAAAAATGTACTGGTAACAACCCATGTACCCATGAATAGGCAAATGCCTTAGGAAACCATGGCCCATCCACACACTGGAAAACTACCCAGAAATAAGAATGGACCACAATGGATATGCACACTAGCACAGACAAATCACAAATACACTATGCTCAGTAGAGAACAATAAAAGCCTACGCAAAAGATGCACAAGATATAATTATGCACGAAGTTCTTAAGCAGGCAAAACTAATCAGTGCTGAAAAAATTCAAGAGTAGCTGCTGCTAGAGAATGGGTGTGGAGACTGGGTGGGAAGGAGCGAGAGGGAATCCACGGGGTGCTAGCAGAGCAGGGCCTGGCTGGCTCTTGTTCTTTATCTTCACAGAGATGTACACTTTTTTTTTTTTTTTTTGGTACCAGGGATTGAATTCAGGGCCTTGTGCTTGCCAGGCAAGTGCTTATTCCACTGAGCTATCTCCCCAGCCTTTTGCACATACATAATAAGCATCGTTTAAATAGAAAAATGTTGAACATTAGTTAATGATATGTGTGCTAAGCATTCAAGGGAGGTGGGCTGATACCTTCATCTTAAGAACAGAGGGATGGGTAGATGGACGCTCATAAAGCAACAACTTTCAGGGCTGGGGTTGCTATCTCAGTGACAGAGTGCTTGCCTAGCATATGCAAGGTGCTAGGTTCAATTGCATGAAAAAACTCCACGGCAAAAAATAATAATAAAACAAAGCACCCATATTCCAATGCTAATGAGAGAATATCAGTGCTGAAGGTGTGTTAACGACAAAATGTTTTCTCCTTCACTGTACTGCAGATGTTGATTATAACCTATTAGAAACGAAGTAGATGCATGTATATGCTATTATGACCTTGCTTATAGGGTCTCCCATGGATAGCCACACAGATAATATAAAAAGTAACTCACAGCCCTTCCCTCTCTGTCTCTTTCCTTGGTCCCTCAGAAACCCCCTTCCAGCTTCTCCTTGGGCCCAAGGAACAGCGATGAAATTCAAAATAAGCATTCCTGTCAACGCAAGACACACATGACAGCGGAGTTCCTGCGTGATCCCTTCTACCGATGGGATAGAAACCCCATTGCACAGAATTGCTACTTCAGTGACTGCAGGGCAAAGGAAAGGCAGATGAGTAACTGGATTTCTTCCAGCAGAGTCACACACAGTCAGCTCATGCTCACAGGAGGAGCAGGAGCTGGCCGGGGCTTTATGACCCGGGCACAGCGCTTTGTGCCTGTGCGGGAAGGCGTTCGAGCAGCTTCCCCATAACTTTGAGCGCCGCCGTCGTCTCCACAGCTCATTTTAGAGCTCAGCATTATGATATTGCTTCCCCCTCCCCTCCGACTCTAATCTCTCTCTCCATCTGCTGTTATTCATTCTTTAACTTGGTAGAGTGTCTGGGATGCTGTCTGAATGGGAAGTGTTCTCCGAATGAAGGCTGTTTACCCGAAATCCGCTTTGGGGGCCGGGCGCGCGCCAGCGGACTGCACTCAGTCAATGTGTTCCTCTCCAGCGTGGGCCCACACTATATTAGAGAGAATGCCATTTAACCAGCTTTTCATTTCGGAGTGCGACACAACCATGTCGTTACTTTGCAGGTTACAGATTGCTTTCCCTAGCAGCATTCTAAACCTCTCTGTCTGGGATGGCAGCCGATTCCAACTTCCTTGTTTTCTGTAACACAGCAGGGACAGAATTCATCAAAGTACAAGACCAGATCCCAAAACATGGAGTACAAACAGTCAAGTGTGACCAAAGGAGCAATGGGTTTGAAATCAAGAGATCTCAGTCTGATCACTTATCTTTTTTTTATGCCAGCTTTTCCTCGTGGGCCTCAGTTTACCCCTTTATAAAAGGAGGTAAAATTATGATCAGAGACAGAATAAAATTTGAGCCAGAGGCTCTGTGCACTCACAGGCACTGGCTCCCCAGCTGCTTGCAGCTCCTCTGAGGTACATGGACCAGTGATTTCAATGCTGATCTACAAGCAGAGAAAACGTAAAGGTCCCTTCAACACAGGAGATGTGGAGATGTCGGGGATAATTTATGCAGTACGAGAAGCTTTCACATTCTAAATTCCTCTGGAGCAAGAGACTGCCTTCATCCCAAATACAATCCTCACACTGTCCCAAATCAAAGAGGCTATCACCATGGCCAGCAGCCTCTTGTTATTTACACTTAGAAATGCCACCCCTTTTGGCAAACACCAATGCCAGGGAACCAGTTGAAATGATTCAGGGTGAAACACAGATGCAACTAACTACAAACCCATTTCTATGGATTATGACGTGGAATCCAGCAGTACATATAATCAAATCAGCAGGATACATGATATATTATGCAGGAAGTTCACAAGATATAGCAAGCGTATGCTGCTACAAAGGCTTGCCAATTTCTGGGCATTTTTGTGCCTCTCTTTTCAGGGTGGCAGCGTTGAACTCACAACTTGTTCCCCCTTTCTTTGTAACTTGATTAATTGCCATGTTAACATAACTACTGTTCTTCTAATAGGCTCTCTCTAATGTGTTATCCCAGCAAATAAAAAATGAGCAAAGGGAGCCAAGATCTTCCCAGGGGTAGTAGGCAAGCTTTGCTGAAAGCTCCAGTCAACAGTCTGATCTGATGTCTGTGTGGATCAGATGGCAAATCTGATCATCCAGGTTATGACCCTTGTATCTGATCCTTCTAGAGCCTGGCCTTCTCCAGCTGGGGTGCTAAAACTTCCATTCAAAATGCATGCATTGACTGTTTGTGGCACCATTTGTCAGTCACAGACAGTTTCAGACCTCTATTGTAGTACAGGATGATGAATTTCTTCCTACTCTTCTTTTTTCCTTTCATACCTTACACAACTACATTAAGCCTCAAGCCATACCCAAGTTTCCTCTGGTGCTGACAGCAATGAAATTATGTCGAATTTGGAGATAATTCTTCTGCTCAGTGAAGATAGTTCTCAACATTAACCATAGTCAAGGAGTAGCTCATCCATTACACTTGCATTGCTGTAATGTACATACTGTCCCCTGCCTGCATCCCCTGCCACCTTCCGTACCTTAAAAAAAAAAAAAAATTAGATGTTTCCTAGAAGCGGTGTTGCAAGTCACATGCTGGCTGCTGCACTATGATTAATAGTGCTGTCCCAGCAAATGGGATCATTACATTTTTAATTAACCTTTCCAACCTCCTCCACCTTTTCCTTTGTTATACATTGGGTCCCTGAAGTTTTCTATTTGTTTATGTGCAACTGGGTTTGAACCGAAGTCATAAAATATGATCACGCAGGGTGCAGGAGCCAGTGCTTCAGGTGACGCGCCTGGCAAGGTGCTGTGTCTCACTTGTGTGCCAATATGGGGACAGGCACTCAGAACTTGGTGGCTGGGTTCCCACCTAATTTTTGTTTTGGCAGCTTAGCATTATTTAATGGCCTTGGCTACCAGGAAACTAGCTTTTAAAAATCTCTTTCAACCTAATTATAATTACAGTGTATAAATCATATCATGATCAATTATAAAAAATCTCAGGTTCATAAATATTTAACTTAGCATTTAAACCCACACTGCAGGAGTGCATGGAATTTCTGAGCCCATCTCTTTGCAAACAACTGCTTTATTACCATTCCAGTGCCAATTACTGCAAACTGCACCAACTTTGTCTTACAGCACACTCAGGCACGTAGTTGAGCATAACGCCTTTCCAAGTATTAAGATAGCACAATTTAGCTATTCTGAAAATATGCATGCCCCCTATTAAAAATGTTTTCTGCAAAGATCCCTATCACTATCCTTTAACTGTTCAAGAATAGAGAGGCACAATTACAATATTAGACACAAAAACACTCATTAAAATATATTTTATCTAATGTAAGATTGATTCTGAGATAATTGAGGTCAGATTTGTTTGGAAAATGTATTGTGACAAGTGCAAATGCTGATGCAGAGAGGAAATGATCTTCCAGGAGGACTCAGGCAAAACAGCTAAATATTTTTCAGCAAAATCATAAAAGCATAATTGGATTCCAATTTAGTAATAGTGGGTCCAAGACAGGCCATTTTTAATAATCTAATTATGTGCTCAGGGCCTACCCCAGAACTCAACGACAGCTACAGAACTATTAATTGTACTCAATCCTGTTACATCTTCAACCATGAAATTTGCTATTACATGTAGGACTGGCTCTCAGTTACGAGTATCAATTTTTCTAATCTCAGATAATCTTTACAGCATCCAAATATGCCCACTCCTTTTATTTTCTAAAACTGAAGTCTATTAATGACTTTCTCTGAACCAGAAAACTAGCTTAGATTTGTGGACCTTTTACAGCAAAAACAAAAAACAAAAAAAAAAACCACACACACACACAATGATATCTGCAAATATTTTCTCCATGTTTATAAAGACTCAGAAAACAGTCTCTTGGTTTTGTCTGATTTTCATTAACTAAAGATATTTAATTGCTAACATCTCATTAGCAGTAAAATTAATGACTGTTTCAACCTCAGGAAAAGATCTGCATGGTAATACAAAACTAATTCATTTCATGGAGTATAAAGTGTAGCTTTACTAATATTTAGCCTGTGCAAGCTCCTCTGATACTTTGCAATTTCCATGTAAAAGGCTAAAGACATCTTCAAAACCAGTGCTGCTGCTCCCCAAAGGAAATGACAAATGTGGGCCAGCCAAATAAGAAAGAATCCAAAGTTTCCCTCATTTTCCACCAATATATTGCTACAAAGAGAACTGGAGGAGAAACGTGGCATGATACCGCGGATGGGTGTTCAAAAGCTGAGTATCGCTTAGGCCTGAAGAGTGTAGAACAAGGGAGATGTGCAGCAGTGTTTCAAAGGAGAAAACTAGCAATGAATACAAGCATGGATTTTTTTTTTTTTTTTTTTTTTTTGTATAGGTGATGATAAATCAGTTTCAAAAATAATCACTTTGAGCCAAAGAGAGCCCTGGAGTAAGTGGTTCACTTTTCAAAAGGACTATCTGGAAGACAAACACTTGCTTTAAACGTGCGTGCTCTTGGTACATTCTTTATCCATCGTTAGACTGTACCTGTGCTGCGTTCCTCTGACAGCCTGGAGTAGAAGAAAGAAGAGAAGAGGAGAAGACCTGAACACCACTAATACTGTACAACTTGCCAACATTGTTCTGGCCTCTGATCTACATAGAAGAGAAGGAAAAGCGTGCATCCTAAAGGCAAGGAAACCACTGAAACAATGAAGAATGAAGAGGCTGAAGCTCCTATTAAGTCGCCTGGATGATGCTGAGATAATAATGAATCATTGATGATGTCGGTGGTTGTCAGGGCCCTCACAGTGCGGATTTCAGCAAAGATAAGCTAAATATCAGGTCTTTATTTTTAGTTAAAGAGCATAAAATTCAATGCCTTTCCTCCCACGAGCCTATTTACATACCTGCTGCGTTACCTATTTGCCTTCACCTGCTTCCCAATTAATACCCCATTAAGCCGCTCCACCTGCAGTGGCTTTTACCTTCACCACAGCCTTGCAAGCATCACTCATCTGCTACAGTCCATTGTTGCTTTGGGGAAGACAAACAAAAGCCGCAAGAATAATAACGGCGGTGCTTCGCATGTGCAGGATGTGTGTTCACAACAGGCAGTAGCCAGAAGCTGCGGGCATATCTGGTCAAGAAGACCTCTAGTTAGCCAAAAACTCTAGAGGAGTGTAACTGACACTGAGAAATTAGACAAGACACGCCCATTTTAGTTATTCAGATATGCGAATTTTGGAGATAGTCATCAAGTAAAGATTTTTTTTTTTTCATATAAACAGGTTTTGAGTATTTCAGTGGTCCCTTCAAGCAGCCACTGAACCTAAGCACCTTGTGAGAATCAGTTTTCATACAGCTCCCAGACAGTCGTGGTCACTGGACTCAGTGTCAGCTATCTACATTCAACCTTTCCCTTTTGCTGTCTACCTGCATCCTCACTTATTCTCCTGTTAAATCCCGATTCTTTAGTCAGTTCTAGTCATAGCTTCAGGAATGTGATCCACAGAGGTGCTCTGTCCATTCAGATGTCATGGTATGAAGATCTTGTTGACAAGACAGTTTTGTTTGCCCATGTGTCAAGAGTAACTTCCCCATTAAGGCCACATAGGATTTACCAGGTGACTCAGTCCATCTACCACAAAGTTGGCCAGTAGTATGGCCCCCAGCACACGCACATACCCCCACACCTTCTCCTAGGCCTCTGCAGTCTCCTGTGAGTTTAAAAGTAAGAGGGCAGAACAGCCATGCACACCCACCCGCCCGACGCCTGGGTGAGCCTGTGTGTCTTATTTCAGTGGAATACTCAAAAGTTTTCCTGCTTATTTGTTTCAAGCTGTAAACTGGCTCCTAACACACTCACATAATGCCCCCTGAGTCCCGGTATGACTTTTGCAAGATCCCCATTTCAGAGATTATAACAAGCAGCTCAAGGATTAAGTCAAACCCTGGAAAATTTCCATATTAAAATTACTGAGGATCACCACCAGCCTCTGAAACTTAATCTTTGCTTTTAATTCCCACAGGAATTTCAAAGGAAATACAACCACATCCTCGTGATGCTGAGCTCCAAGCCATCCTCCCTGGGAATGCTCCCTGCCTGGTTTTACCAGGTGACTTCCGTCTACAGGACATGTGAGTCCATGAAGGTAGGTGAGTAGCACAGAATTCTTGGCTGCTTCTATTACTCACACACATTTGTCACTAGGGATTGTTATGTCCTTGATTATATGGACCCCACATAAATTAAGAGCCCAGGCTAAATGAGAACAATCTCACCTTCTAGAAACTGTTGTATTCACCTAGCTATTTACTCAGTAAAGAGCCAGAACAGTTCAGTTGAAATGGATGTATTGTACTGAAAACCCCATGCTTCGAAGTGTGCCTTTTATCTGGACCTTTCCACTAGCTAATTCTTGAGAGAAATGCCCACTTGAATGGTTACATTTAACCCTGGGCAAAGCTGAAGTTGAAAGCAAGTGTTGAGGTCAGGATGATTCCATCAGCTTTATGCCTGGAGAAATCCGAGTGACATTCAGCGTGAGGGCCGGGTTCAGGCCAGCTGCTAATGCTGTACTCTGCACCCGCCCCACACTAGAGAGACAGGGTCACCCTTCGGCTAGGGCACCGGGGACAAGAGAAGCAGAAAGTGCTAGCCTCAGAATGTTCACTTGTGCGGCACTTCTGTGGGAAGCTTTGGAGGGTTGAAAGCCACAGCAGATTTTTACCCTAGAGAATGGCCTGGGTCCCTCCCCTGCACTAATACGTGGGGCTGCATGTCACAAGAGATTGTGTTTCAAGGCACAGAGGGAATCACAGGAAGCCAAAAGCTCTGTAATTTCACTTTCTTACTATAATATTGCCAAACACAGATAGTAATTAGACTTCACCGTCTGGCCTTAAAAAATAATTACTGAATGGCTCCTGGTAATTTCTCCTGGTGTGGCTCAGTTTCCTCCATTACCAGGAAAAACTGGCCAGCCTCCTCCCTGTGGCCTAAGGGAACTAAGAAAGTGTCTGAGGTGGAAAATATGGCAGAATGTGGCTTCTAAGGTAGGAATATGGAGAGGGGGGACACTGCCACAGCATCCCTTCCAAGAAGTCTGAATTTCAAATCAGAGGAAGAAATCCAGTTGGCTCTTCTGGTGAGGAACAAGGCTCAAAGTTTCTAGCTGATTTAGGGTAAAGGACAGGTAACCTTTAACACCAGATTTAAGAGCTATTCATTTTTACTAAAAGGAAATCCATCCCTGAGAGTCTTCTACAAGCCCTTGAAGGATTTTACATGAAATGTTCTGCTCCATCTTGTACACAGAACCCAATGGTATTTAGTGACACACAGAGTTTGAAACACTGGTGGTCAAAGTTTATGTAGTACAGATATTTGACTTAGAAATCCAGGTATTAAAAAATCTAGTATTTTACGTGGTTTTAGGAAAGATAGGTCAAATACCGTAACAACACAGAGCCACAACTGGAAAATTCAATATGCACCCTGAAATCGTTGGTTCATTCAAATGTGGTGTCTGTATGTTAGAAAGGGGGAACAAAAGCAGATGTCTAAATCTATTTCTTGACAGCAAGGAGAAAGCCTCTTTGTGAGGTGAAGATTTCTTTAAAATGCCAATAACTCACAAGTACTCCTGCATCTGAGAGAAAACAGAAAGGAAATTATACATCTAATTACAAGCACTACGCAGGCTTGTATGGAACGGAATCAGTTACTTGCTAAGGATGAACACTGGAGAGGGGGAAAGGTATCTAGAGGAGACGAGCGTGTCAGTAAACACATAAAGTACAGAAGTCCCACAGTTGACATTTAAATAACAAAGCTATCCATCAATGTCTTGGGACAGATCGATCAAACAGAATGCTACCGCTGAAAACCTAATAGTATGATGGCAATAATGTAGCCATAAAACCTCTAGTCTATAATTGACTGCTTCCACTTGAAACTAACATGTCTTGAACAGTGACTAATGCTCACCTAAAGATTTCACTTGTGTTGAATGGCAATCAGTTACACCTCACAAGATTCTCGGTGGATGGTTCGTGCTGCGCAATGGCTGAGGGACAGGCACCGAGCAAATGTGTGGGGGAGAGGTACAGGTGTATTCCAAAAGGAGGGATGGGGATGTGTGATATTCCACTGCCGGTCTCAAGTATGGCTCTGCTTGACTGTCCCCTCAGATGTGATGAAACTCCTTCTTACTGACAAAGGAACCCAATTAGAAATATATAGAGTTGGTACCAAGTCACTCTTCAGTCATCTAGGTCTTGGTTGTTGAGTTCTGTCTAGTAAGCATAGCATTACAGTTTATATGCCCATACCTTTAGAACCTAGGCACTGGGCACATGAGGACAAAGGATGGGGATGGGTGGCAGATTCACCTGTCTTGACCTTCTGTTCTCTTCTGCCTCTTTTCTAAGCAGCTGGAATATATCAGTGCTGAATACCAAGACAATGGGTAGTTTAATTATGTAGGTCTTCATGAGCAAAAAATGTATGTGGTTGGGCTAGTAGGAAGTCTACGGAGTTTCCATGTGCAGACTTCAAGAAACCGCAATGGTTTGGGACCCAAACTTTGAAGAGAATGATTCCTGCTGCTGCTAAATGACAAAACAAAAAAATGTAGAGGTGTCTATTCATAAAAATGGCCACTGAGCTGGGACCAGGCAGCCTGGTGTCATGTCAGGGTGGAGGACTTTGGGGAGGATTTTCCACCATCCTAATGATCAATGGCTCTTGACTGTGCAGCAAGATAGGCCAAAAACTGTGTCAGCCATAGCTTCAGTTTCTTTTTGTTGCGCTTTTATCTGAAATGAGGCTGTACTTGCACCCTGTGAAAACCATTTCCCCTCCGCAAAGCTGAATCCTCACATTTGCCAGTTCCTTCCTTCACTTCAGTACATGGGAGAGAAGCCCCTGTACCCTCAGTTCACTACCCTGAGCAAAAGCCCCTTTTTCTTGTTGGACTCCAGTAAAAAGAAGTGGCCCTAGGTTTTGCTGTCTCTGAAATCTCCTGGGCCTTTCTGTGTCCACAAATATATTGGCAAGTTTCCTCTTTTCAGTTAGCTAGAACTATCTGTTATCAAAAGTAGAATTTTTCTTTTTTACCCACAGGGTAAGGTCCACTGTAACTAAAAATTTTAATTAATATGTCTGGTGGCTTCTAATGGACTTTGAGTGTGTGTCAGATTGCTTGTGCCCTTTGATATCTACTTAAAGGTAATTGGGTAGTCTTACTGATGTATTTTTAAAGAGCAAACTATTGATTAATCATGTTTCAGTATTAATATAACCACTTTGTGTGGATCAAGAAACATCAACAGTGAAAAACCCATATTTATCTACAAATTAACAACTCTATATAGATCTGTTACTTTAAGCTAAATGGGGTACATCCACTCATTACAGTCCAGCAAGGACTAGACTTCTGATACTAAAGATTAAAGTCTAAGTTGCCCTTATTCTTCCACTGCATGAAATGAATTCAATTCACTACATCATGCTCTAGTGGACGCAAAGAATAGTTGCCACAAAGCACAAGTCCACTTCTTGCTCAGACAGGCTGGTATTTTAATGCCTTATCTGATGAAAATATTTTATTCTATGGGAGCTTTGACTGTTGTCCATTCTGAGCAGTATGAAATAAAACATGATGGTGCCAGATAGGAGAGCTGGGCATGATCCCGGCTTTATCCCTACTTACACCAGTTGTACGGTCCATATACTCCTAGCATGTGTTCATTCACACTGAATTACTACAGAGAAGAAAAGCTTGAATATTTTGGAATCTTGTGGTGAAAGTGACCGGGAAGCTGGGTTTTCAAACACTAAGCAGAGTACCACTCTCACAAACTGGAACTGTCAAGTCTTTTTTTTTTTAATAAATACTTAGAAGGGCTTAAGGACTCCTCTGAGAGGCAGGTTTGAATAAAATTCCTTGGTTGCCTTCAGCCTAAGTTGAGAGGTCTGCTAGCCCTTGGGAAGTCTGTGTGAATAAACAATGGGCTGAGTGGCCAAGACAGCCTACAAACAGCAATGGCAGCAGTTTCCACGGGAGGACCTCGAGCCAAATCAGGTCTCTCTGCTCTGAGCTGTTGACAAAATTACATCGCAACCACTACCTGAATGTTATTTAAATTTATACAGAGAAGATACCGGCTGGCAAGGCTCCTTATCCTACTTTAATGTTCTCTCTCCTTGTTACTCTCTCTACTTCCTCTCTCAGAGGTCACCTCAAAAGGACTCCAGGACCCAAGTCCTGGCTCTGGGTTCATCTGCTCTGCCAATGCCCTGCGACCTGCCAGAGCTGACAGCTGTGCTAAGGGCACTTAGCTGACACTGTGCCTTCATTCACAGCGCATCCCAGCACCTGAATGACATCCTGTCAACCCATGGAGTCTCAAATTTCCTTGAATATAGCATCTTCAGTCCAAAATGGAGAGTGGGACCCACTCTTGTGGTGTGATTCTGCTGGACCATGTTTTGAGAAATGCTATACAGCTAAAAGAAAATGATGTCATAGAATGTTAAATTCACTGATAAGATAAATTGTCAGCATACATAAAAACGTAGGACAAGCCAATTTAATCAAAGCTGTAATATGCACTTTGATAATCCCAACACAGTATTCATTCATTCATTCATTCATTCATTCACAGTATTGGTGCTATTTTCATTTTTTTATATGAGCACAGACCATATAAATCTTGCCCCTATTCAAACCAAGCTTACTCAATAAAATCTACCTTAAATTAGTGAATATTAACTAAACAAACAATATGACATAAATGCTACACTTGTTACCTAGGAGGAATGCAAGATAATGTCAGCTAAACAAACTATAGCCCCTTCTTATTAAGAACTCAAAAGGCAAATATACCCAAAGAATTCTGCATATATTAAATATAATATATGAATACATATTCATAGCTATATATGAATTTCAGAGAAACTATCAGTCGTCAAAGAAAGAACTAATTAAAAACATCCCTACAACTGGATAACTCCTTAAAAAGACAAAATCAGATTAATAAGATATTTATTCAAAGAAAAATATAAATTTTAAATAAATGAAAGAATTAAAAACTTTAAAATTTATACAAGAAACATATTACCTTTATGACTTTGATAGGAGAAAACATTTAAATAAAACATATATTTAAATAAGATGACACAAAGAAAACTTTGATAAATTAACTATATTGAGATGAAAAACTTACAACAAAACACATTCTCAAAGCAAAGAGATTAATCACAGACTAAGAAAAAGTATGTAAACTCACCAAATGATAAAATAATGGTTTTTAGAAGTCACATAATATTCCTATTGATTAATACAAAGGGGAGAAATATGATGAAGTGATCAATAAAAGAAACTGTCACATGTAAAAATATATTGTAATTCAAGTTCAGAGAGCAAAAAAAGTGGTAATAAGCATTTTAACTAAATGTTCAGAAAATCGTAATAATGTATTATGGAAAAGGACGTTACGGAGGATACAATTATTATACCATTTTCATTTCACTGAAACAAGTAATCTTTTCTCTCTCAAGATCTGTACTGCAATAATTAAATTACACTTTCAAATTATACAAACGTAGGCTAAAATATTTTAGATGCCAACTGAAAAATGTGTCAGGAGTCACTGTTTCCAAAATTCTGTTAGGGAATATTTCAGAGCAAGAGTTTGAAGATAACAGCTGCAGATACCTGATGAAATACAGGTTTTCATTGTACACTGTTTGCTTTTAATTATTCACAGCTATGACCCCAGTGCCTACAGACAGAAGACAGGACAAAGTATGGAATACTAACACAATGAAATATTATAAGCCAGGTATGGTGGCACATTCTTGTCATCCCAGCACTCAGGAGGCTGAGGCAGATGACACCCTCCCTCAAACACACACACACACACACACACACACACACACACACACACATGCAAGAAATACTATAAACGGCTGTGAAAAATAAAGGAATAACAACTGATGTGCATCAAGATCACAATAAAGGGCTAGCGAGATAGCTTAGCAGATGAAAGCACCTGCTTAGGCAAGCTTAGGCAAGTACAGGGACAGCAGTTCAATCCCTGGTGCCACAAGCTATGTCAGCCCCACCCACAGGGCACACTGAGGCGGAGTCCAGGGGTAGTGGTCCACACCTGTAATTCCAGGGCTGGGGAGGCTGAAAACAGGAGGATCACTATGTGCCCAAGATGTGAGACCCTGTAACAATCAAATACATTAACAAAAACAACAACAACAAATCACTATAAAATATAAAACAATGTCTGAAAAGCCACATAAATAGTCAATGCATGCTAATATATATATGTATATTTACTATTTATGTGGTTTCTATTATATATATTATATACATATACTATATATATAAAATAGAAACAGAAAACGAGTATGTGTACACACACAGGATATATGTATATTCAAGAATAGAGTGATTGTTTACTTTTTAAAAAATAATTACAATAAAAGACATATTGTCAAGAATAATGGGATAAGTATCTGAAGGGAGGAGGAAGTGTTTTGTGCAGATTTAACAGCAGTGCATCTTTTACTGTAATATATTTTTTAATTTAAGCATTTACTATTTTATCATACCTATATATCTACTTCTGCCTATCTATTCTCTCTTTCTCTCTTTCCCTCACACACACACACACATACACAAATGAACATATAAAAACATGCAAGAAAAATATAACCCTGTGGGGATCAGAATCCAATATTTAGGGAAATCTCAGATATTCTGGGGCCAGAAGCACTTGTTATCTAAGAGCTCATCTTTAAGAAAAAGGACACAAAATTTCAAAGAGAAAAATGTGATATATTTATAGCTGTATACACTACAGCATACATTTTCAATTTGAGTAGGTCATTTTCCTGTATCTAATTTGCCACATTTTAGGATTAGCATTGTCCTCACAGCCTGAATTCTTGCTCTGCACATTTTCAGCTGTGTTTCTCCTCTAATATCCAAAACATCGGCATGGGGACCCACAGAACCCCAGTTCTGTGTGACCACCGATCCTGTACCTTTATGCATATCCTGGAAGTTGCACTACAATGCTCCTCTGAGACCTCCAGCTAAGATGTAATAAGAAAAAGTAACTGAGAGCTCTGTGAAAATATTGTGTGAAAGCAACTGAATGTCCCTAGACTCAATTTCCCCTTAGCTAGATGCTCAAATATCTGAGATCTGTCTAACCCTGCTAAAGAAAAAAAAAAAAAATTAAAAAAATTTTAAAAAGGAAGGAAAGGTTGGAGTAGGATGAGAGATTGTTCTTTGCCCACTGCAGCTAAAAATCTCTTACCATTATACATTTTACAAAGAAAAAAAAAATTATATATATCAACAGCTAGAGATTTTGCTAGGGCCTCTCCTATGGAGTGTTGGAAGGAAACTTAGAATCCTAAGGTTCACTAGTTGCATGAAAAATCCATCCTAGAGGTGGGGACATCAGAAGGGTAGAGACAGAGACAGACAGACACAGAGACAGACAAGGACAAGCACAAGGACACGGACACAGACACAGCCAGACACAGACACAGAGAGGTCAGATTCAAGCAGGGCAAAAGCTGGGATTAGATCAAGCTGGGTCTGTGTGCACCACTCAACTGCTTACACCTGTATGCATAGTTGAACTATTCCATTAAGAGATACAGAGAACATGGCTGGTGTGCTTGTGTCTCTCAGGAGGCTTCCTAGGGCCTTGCCTGGGAGATCTGCAGAAGTGGCTTGCAAGGAGTTGCGTGCCCCTCCCTAGAGGAAGATGGGGACCCTGGCTTGATCCTCTGGCAGCTCTCAGTCACCAAGCCAAAGGCCAAGGACTTCTGTGGGATCACTGGAAAACTGCAGTCATCCTGTACCATGGCATCTGAAAGTTCATATGGAGAAGTGTCCTTCCTTCCAAAAGAGACTGGCTCATGCCCCCACACCAGCTCCCCACAGAAAAGGCGACCTGTTTTATCAAGACAAAAGAAATCCCAAGCATCAAGCGTGACTCTGTCACCACATGTCACTTCGCATCAGCTGGCACGTGGCAAAGAATGACACAAAAAGCTGCCACCTGCCATCCTCTCACAGAGCACATCAAACTTCTTTTTGTGAACTGCTTCAACAGCAGCCAAAAGAAAATTGCCTTATGAGCCACGATGCCGTATCTGTGAATGAGGGCGAGCAGAATTCTTCCTAGAACTGTACACAATGGGGGAGGAAGCAACACCGTAAAGGTCTCCTGTTAAATATAGACCTTCCACTATACCACCTACAAGCCTTTCTCCCCCAGATATCCGTTCCTGGGGACACTACGGGAGGTGTCAAAAAGCCACAACTTGCCTTTTTTAGATTACGAGGTTCAATAATTTCTGCCTGAAAGACAGGAGAAGGGAGTGCTGGGATGTTTTCGCTGTGCTGTTCCTCCAGAATGATTACAAAAGAACAGGCTTTATGTGGAGGGGAGGGGCTTGCCCTCATCTTCTGGTATCACTTTAGAATTCTTTGAAATAATGACTAAAAATTATGAAACACTGGGGTCAAATGAAACCGCAGAGATAATCTACTCCATGAAGCTAATTTAAAGCATGAGGGACACCAGCAAGGTACCCCACAGCCAGCTAATTGTAATCAGAAGAGCCAATATCTTCCCATATCCAGTGCCTGGGTGATAACTCAGTGGCATAAGCATCAGCCTAGCAAGTTCAAGGTCTTGAGTTCAATTCCTGGTATCGCATCCCAGCCCCAGAACCTCGGGTGTGCCGTGCCTCAGAACTGGGCATGGTGGTGCACGCCTGTAATACCAGCACTGGGGAGGATCACTGTGAGTCCAAACTGCATGGTGAGATCCTGTATGAAAAGAATAAAAATAAAATACAAAATAAATAAATAAGGAGCTTCACCCCCACTCTGACCCCTAAACCATGTGAACTTGGCAGGTTACTTTTCCCCAGGTTGCTTTACTTCACCTGCTAAGTGGGAACACGGAAATAACAGCACAAATCTCTCTAGAAGGTCCTACAGGAGACAGCAAGTGCCCAGCACATAGCAAGTGCTAACAGTGTTGGTTATGAGTCGTTTTATCATTAACCAGGTCACTTTCTTCTTCTACCCTGCAAAGACTCCCACGTGAAAAATTTGCTCCAGAAAAAAACTTCCCTGGGGGCTACATATTGACAGGCTTATACATATAAAATGATGATTTCCATGTGATGGCTTTTGTAAAATAACTAGCTTTGATCTTAAGTGAAAGAATCATTAAATAGAAAAATCTTACTTTGGGACCCTGGGGAGAAGAAAGAAAAAGAATGCAGGGCTAAGAAAGCAAAAAATGGAAAGAGTGAGGAAGATGCATCTGTATTCCAATGGGATCGATGTTCAACTTGATTTCCATTTGAATTGCAAATGCTTTAATTTTTAAAATTTTTATTTATTTACTTGGTATAAGGTATGGCTTCACAGCTAGGACTCGTAATGATCCTCCTTTCTCCACCTCCCAGCACTAGGATTGCAGGCGTGTGACCTCACACCTGGTTTCAGGATTCCGGGGCTGGCACAGCACACAATACTGGAGACTGAAGTCAGGACCTTGCACTTTCCAGGCAGGCGTGTAGATCACCAAGATATCTTCCCAGACCCACAAATGCCTTATTTTTAAGAAAGTAAATTGTAGCAGAGGCCTTGAACACCCACATGCAGCCAAGAGACTGGCTGGGCTCTGTCACCATGTAGGTACGCCATAGTCCTGCAGGTCACCAACATGCTCTGAATCTATTACCTTTGACAGTAGCCACAGCTTTAAACTATGCTTCCAGAATGCTCCTGTAAGACAGCAACCCTGTTGTGCTGGAGAAGTTATAGAAAATTAATAAGAATCTCGACATGTTTGAGAATACTTGGGGTATAGCAATGAAGTCATTACTCTTTATCTCATTGAATTCTAAGAAAGCAAGAAATTGCACATTAAAAAAAAACTTTCATAACAGTTGATTAGAAAATATGTCCTGCGGAAAATCAAGCTCTCATCCTATTTTGCACATTAAAAATCCAAATATGTTAGAGGAAAAAAAGGACACTTTAGCCCCCCACAGCTTCAAGACAAAGGATCACATTAATAAGATACAATTTAGATTTGCATATTTTAATAAGCTAGGGATCAAAGGAAACACATAGCTAGAGGGGTGTTAGGCTGCATGTGCAGAAAACACTCACTACATACAGAAGAAAGTGATATATCCCACCGTAAGAAGACACATAATTACAGAAACATAAAAGGTATTCCTTCCTTGATACATCATTACAGCTTAACAATTTCCAAGCATCTCAAATTGGTCCAGATAGATTTCACCCACTGAGTTGCCCTCACATACAGGTTCCCATGTGTTAAGTGAAGATATCTGATTAAATTAATTTAGAACATCTCCTATGTACATTTCTAGCTATGTAAAAACAAGTTATCAGTCCCTTAATTCCTTGGCTGGATAGCTTATGGGTGTGGTTTATTTGTTGTTAAAAACAAATCTTTTTGTTATTTCAGCCTTGAAATCTGGGGCCTAGGGGGCACCAGGTGAAATCCATGCAGAAGTCTCCTTCTTAACATCTTCCAAGCATTCCCAGAATCTCTGGGAGGGGGTGTGGTTATCCGCTTTTAGAGACCAATTGCTGTGTTAGTTCATAACTGCACAGCGCTTACCACATGGCCTACATGGTTCCAGCTAAACACTCTACATACATTATCTTACTTGGATTTCTCCACTTTAAAATGAAGCTATGGGGTTCAGAAAAGCAGCCCCAGCTAAGAGGTGGGGCTGGAGCCTCAGTCTAGGCAGAGGAGCACCAGAAAGGGATCAGTGGGGCTGCTGTATTCCAGGGACCTATTGACTCCTCTCTTCCTCTCTTGCTTCCCCAGCCCTGGCCCATCATGCCTAAGCTACCTCAGTAGTGATACTATGCCTAGATGGCTCTTCCACCTTCCACCATGATAAATAACCTCGCGCTCACTTCCCTAGCTGTCCCACTGCCCTTCACTAATGAAAAGCCCTGCTGTACAGTATTTCCTGCAGGATGGTTCTAGATCAGGGCTGGCCATTCTTTCGAATGGGTGTTCTTGCCCAAGGTGTCACTTATTTGAGAGCCCTGGCATGGCCTCCAGGGGTGGCACAGTCCATGCCCTTCTTGATGTCTGCACAACCTGCAGCTCCCTGAGAACTGTTTCACGCCCCCAGGGAGATCTCCACCAGCCACATACAATTAAGTGCAAGGCTACACGTGCATCAATTCCATACTGTTTCCTGGAAACCTAGTGTTGGTACTCTCTCCTGAGTGCTTTCACTGAATAGATACCAAGCCTTACAAAGCCCAGATGTTCTTTCTGCTCTTTAGTTCCTTTGGACACATCTGGCTTCTTATCCCTCTCTATGAATGAGGCACATTGAGTTTGTTTATATAATCCTCAGTCCAGAGATGGCTGACTACAAAATAGTCCAAGAGAAGCCCTGGTAGTTTTTAATCACAGAACTACCGATAGGAGGAAGTTCCTAGGAGGAACTTTAGGATCTTCCACACCAGTTAGAAACCCAGCTGGGGAGAGGTAGCCACTGTATCACAACCACTGAGAGAGTGGACACCAATATCATTAGTATGAGACTATGGCAGAAAACTTTGTCAATGGATAAAGGGGATTTAAGATAAGATTGGAATAGAAACAATGGATCTACTTGAAGAATGACAACCCACAATATAAGCTCCCATCCAAGATGAAAAAAAAAAAAGGGGGGAGGGGGGTCCATCTGTAATTTAGAAATGACATAAAGAGGGACAGAGACCAAGAAATGGTGGTCAGTGAGGGAAGGAGGCAGACAGAGACGCACCATGTGATGAAAATCTGGCTGACTCCCAACCCTAAAATCTATGCTGGACTGAGGCTAAGAACAAATGCTCATTTATTTATTTGTTTACTGAACATTTAGACAAATGTGTTCCAGAAATGAAGCATGAAGTTTAGACTCCAAACGGGGAAAAGAAGAAAGGCAAACAAAGCAAATATGTAAACCAGATTTGTTATACACAAGGAATAACAACATGGCAACAAGAGGAGCGCATGCTACAGCTCTGCCGTGAGGAGCGTGGTCAGCAAGCAGCACTGAGGTAGCAGCCAGACTCAGACACAAGGCAAGCCTGGGAGTTCAGAGAAGTGAGGGAGAGAGCTCTCTCATCTGGTGCACTATGGGTAAGGTGGAAAGGGTAAGAAAGGAAGAGACAGCGGCTGCCAAGGGCCTGCTCATGCCCACCCTCAACAGCGAGGAAGAGAGGTTGTGCTGTTATTTTAAGTGCAACAGGAAATCATTTGAAAGTTCTAAATGGAGAAGCCGCACAATCACCTTCATGTTTTAAAGTGGTCACTGCATCCGCTGCATGGGTAGGTGTGGTGGTGTTGGGGCTTAGAGAGGAAGCGGGAATAGCAGTGCACAGCCTATGCGGCTACCCAGCACCCTAAGCTACACCATCTTTGCACAGCTGCCCTTTCACAGCCACCCTCAAAAGGCACTTTGCAAGCAGCGCCACTATGGCTGTGCAGTAGTCTGTGCTCTGCTGTGATGTTTATTTTTTGTGCAGTTCTCAAAAGGACACACATTTGCTACTATAATCACCAAGGCAAAGCTGTGTTGTGGACTGCTTGACATAACTAAGGTTTATTTTAATGTTTCCTGCACTAGAGTCACCAAGCTGGTGGCATTTTAGTATCCAGTGAGTAATAACGAGTTTGTTAGGAAAAGAGCAGAAAGAAGGACACTTTATCGAGCCCTGGACTGTATGTCAATCCTGGAGTAAGTATAATAAACTCAGCCACCTACTCGTCTACCCAACCAGAAAGTACCCTGAATGCTTCTCCTTTTTACCCCAACTCTACAGATCAAGATACAGCCTCAGGACAGCAAAGTGATTTGTGTAACAGTGCAAAGTCAGTCCTCCGGGGAGTTTCAGAATCAATAGGCCAAGTGTAGAAGCTGAACACAATGGTTCTCAGGAAATTCCACAACAAGGTGAGTTGGGATGGCTGGACACCCACTCAAGTCTCTCCAGGAGCCCCCAGGACCACCATTTCACCATCCCACCTCCTCTGACATATCTTTCTGGAACTCTGAGACCAAGAGAAGGCTTGTACAGATGAGAACTAGGAGGCATGAGAAAAGTGGGCAGCCCCTTATGCATACAAGGGCCAGCATATGGCCTCCCATTCTAGAGCAACAGGTTGTGTCAAATATGTCCCACTTTATTTATTTATTTATTTATTTATTTATTTATTTATTTATTTTGGTGTGGGAAATTGAACTCAGGACCTTGAGCTTGCCAGGCAAGTGCTTGTGCCTCAGACCTATATTACAGACCTGTCCCACTATTAAAAAAAAAAAAAAAAAGAGGCAGAGCTTCTGCTAGTTTGGGCACTAGGTGCTACTTAGGAAATTACTGATAAGCCTCTACTCCCTCAAGACACTACTTGGAATGGCTTCCATTTATTGAAAAGTCATTTTAACAGTAGTAATTCTACTATAAGAAACAATACTGTTTCTAGAAAATGGAAAACTATAGAGTTTGTCCTCTGAGCACTTAAGATAGTTTTGTATCTTTAGATCCAACCACCCACATATGGAAAATTCTGGAAAAAAACTGCATTTGTATTGGACATGCAGGCTTTCCTTAATTTTGTCAATCATTCTCCTATAAACAAAACAGTATAACATCTTTGTATAGAGAATTTATACAGTATGAGGCATTATAAGCAATCTAGAGAATATTTACAATATACAGGAGAACATGTGTTGGTTATATGTGCTTGCTATGTCCTTTTATGTAAAAGCCTCAATTTGTGATATGTGTGCAAGGAATGCAGTTGTGGCCCTGGAACCAATACAGAGAAGCAAGCGTATTGAGTTTCTGCACAGCAGTAAGCAGAGGTTCCGTAGACAAAATCCAAAGATTACTTAGCATAGGGAAAACTCATTAATCTGACTTCATTAAAAAACAAACCTTTGTTCATCAAATGATAGCATTTAAACGGCAAGCAACTATGTAGGAGGAGATATCTGTAATATACTTCTGTGACAAAGGCCTTGTATCCAGATTTTACGAGCTCTCTATGAATCAATCAAAAAAAGGAAAGCAACCTCACAGAACAGTAGGCCAAACACTACAACGTGCATCATGAAAGAAAACATTCAAATAGAAAAAAAAAAGAAAAGAAAAAGAAGGTGCTTAACATCATTAGTCATCAGGGGAATGCAATATAAAACCATAATGAGGTAGCACTACACACCCACTGCGACGGCTCTACAGAACAGACAAAATGAAAACAAACATCACTGAGAATACAAAACGTCCAGCGCACTCATACTCTGCTGGGAAAATGTCAATTGGTACAATCACCTCAGAAAATGAAACTCTTTGGTAGTACTAAAGCTGAATGTAACATTCAACTCTCAGTTGTAATCAACCAAAATGTGTATCTGTCTTCACTGAAAGACGCACACAAGAATTATCACTGCTACGTTACTCATAGACCCAAATCAAATATAAGCAAAAAGTCAAACGATTCTAGAGTGGATAAATTGTGATTTTTGCGATGTAGTAGAATAATATACAGCAATGAAAGTTAACAAATTATTGCTACATGCAATGACATAAATGAATGCCCTGAACATAATAATGGTAAACAAAGAAGGTTAGTCTCAAAAATACATGTAGTACATGTATGATTCCACTATATAACATCTAAAAGGGCAAACCTACTCTATACTAATGGCAGACTACCACTGTGGGTCTGTCACTAGAAAGAATAAGGAGAGGGCTTCTGAATTCCAGCCATGTCTTATTTCTGGGCTAAAGACCCATTTCTCTACCTGTCTGTATAAGCATGACTTGCTCATTATCTGTAAACTTCAAATAAAAGTTCCTTTAAAAAGTAATTAACTCTTTATACCTTCGGCACAAATGCTTACTGAGTGCTTAATGGCACCCCAGGCTCCAGGCTGGGGCAGGGACGGGGAGACGTGTCAGTGCTGATGACCAGAACGCTGACCAGAGCAACCGCCCAGCTTGCAATCCTTGACCTCTGTGTTCCTGGCCATGCCCACTCCGCTGGGAGGAGGCAGCTCATGGACCCGCTGGGAGAGGCCCTGCTGTGAGTTCTTCAGAAAACACAATTAACTGTCCCAGATCTTACCTGCTTCTTTGAGTGGCTGTTTCTATGTAAAATATATTACAACTAAAGCCTTGCCATTTTCAGTCCCATTTTAAAAATACTAATATATATTAATAGCTTTTCAGAACTCTTATGTGTCAAGAACTTTTTCTCATTTTATCCTCACAGCAATCCTACAAAGTATGTATCATCTTCCCTATATTAAAAATAGGGAAATATATTTTAAAATGGGTAAAATCACCTGGTCAAAGTCACAAAGCTGATGATGGGCAGAGCAAGATGGATCAAAACCAGTATCCTCCACTCCTGTATCTTTTAGCAGTGACGGTACTGATTTAAACATGGGGATACACAGTTCCTCAGAACCTTCCATCACTTGGTGATGGGCAGGAGAAGCGAGCAAAAGGGCACAGGTCCACCGATCCACTCTCGTGTGCTGACACGCAGCCCCCATGTGACAGTGTTACATAGATACGGACGGGAGGCAGAGAAAACAAAAATCAGTCTCTTAGAGTGCAGAAACTGGTAAACAATAATGACATAAAATTATAAAATATGACTTTATGTGTTACCGAGCAACTTCTACCCTTTAAGCATCATCAGGTTTAGAAAATCACAGTAACAAAAGCAAAGCTTGAAAAGCCACCCATAAAAGCATAATGGTTCCCCTAGCCCCTCATAAGAAAATGAAGATTCTGCTGCCCAGTCTGGGCAGCCCCAGCTCTGAAGCTCCAAGTCATCATCCCAGGTGTATGCTGGAGCTACAAGCAGAGCAAGATCACAGAGGTTGATGAACTAGGTAGAACGGAGATGGCTATGAAGGCCAGCTCCGGTTGTTGAATTTGGGCAGCTAGAAGGGGAGAATCACCTCTGCTGAAACAGATGCCCCAAGCTGAAAGAAAACTGTAGAAAAACAACAGCACTTCCAACACAGCCCTGACAGCCCCACATAACTATGCCTCACCTGGGGCAGGTGCCACAGGAGATGCCGCTCCCACGCACAAATGGCCTCCTTAGGCCTTAAAGGAAATAACTGTGAGCTCTCACGTAAACCAAAAGGGACAACCGACCCATGGTTTTCCAGAATAGAGATTCTAGAGGGTAGATTGGTAAGGACAAAGAGTACTTCCTTTTAATGAGAATAATCTATCACCACTACATCAATCTGATTAATGTAATGGGACCAGTTCAAAAGGAGGAAATTACAGGTCATTAGGAGCAATTTCAAATGAAGTTATGGATTTAAGTGATTTTCTTCAGTTTTTTTTAAGAATTTACCCAGAATTTTGTTTTGCATGTCTCCTTCCGAGGGCGAACGGTATTTACACGGTTTCACAAACCTCTCATGTATAGAGTGCTAAATGCAGCAGTACAACCGGAACGGTTTCAAGATTGGTCTGTGCTCACATCTCTGTGCAGTGTGCTTTGGGTTCGATGGAGCATGCACTCCACCCACATTGATCGATTCTTTATTTATTTTATTCAGTGATAAAGCAAACACCTCGATTCCAGGTTGTTAGCAAAACAGTTTGATATTCTGATCCCAATTAGATGGTGAAGAACTACAATGAGAACAAAACTATAAATCACATTAACCATCTGGTTTGGGCTGACAAAGACAGCAAATGGAAAGGTTAAGTTGATGCTCCGCATTTAATCTGGCTATTGTGGAAATAAAGTCCAATTAGATTATGATACTTGACTGCGAACTTCACACAGCTTCCCTTTTGTTCTTTAATTTCAGTTCTGTCCATTGTGTTTTCCAACTAAGAGGACAGTCCACTGTCTCCTCCCCCATGTGGTGCCAGATATCGTCCTCCCCCGTGAACTTGACACTGCCAGTGCCAGATAATTATAAGCAGCTGTTCTCACCTGCCCACTCACCCTTCTGCAGGGCTTAGCCACAGAGCTACCTCCCAATGACTGACCAACAACATGTACTCAACTGCAGTACATGTTTTGCCTTGCTCTCCCCGGTAGAATGAATAAGGGGAGAACCCAGTGAAAAGGTGCTTTTGAACATTAGAAATGTAGGGGAAAGACTAATCCAAACATTTCCTCTGGTGTTAGCTCTCTGTGCACATGTGCGTGAACAGCGAGGTCTGGAAGTGAGGCGTCTGGAAGCAGCTTATTGAAGCAATGCTGCAGGGAGCCCTACACCCGCAGCGACTTAGGCTTGGGTCCCAGGGTCCAACACTCCAGAACTGCCGGAGGTGAGTAGCATATGTACAGGAGCGTCAGTATGCTGCAAACCGCACCGCTGCGAGCTTCTGCTTGGGATTGCCAGAAATGCCCCCCGCACCAGCACCCTAGGATCCAGCGTGCCAGACAGCCCTCCCACACATCGCTCTGCCCACAGACTTGGGCCTTCCAGCCCCTGGGAGGATTCAGGAGTTCTGTTCATTCAAGTCTTCAGAGCCTCTCCACGTGCTGTTCCCAAGCCTCCTGGTTATTTCTGACAACCTTGCAGGACAAGGGCTCCCTGCCTAGCCTCACTAACCCCCTCCTCCCAGAAAGACACTCCTCTGCTGCCAGGGCCTGTGCAAACCACCACCACTGCACCAGAGGTACTTCAGGGAGTGGCTGCTCCTGCATCTGTCCGAGCTGCTAAATGTCAAGTTCCTTGTTACAGAATCCCTTTAACAACGTTTTACTCTTTTCTAGTACTGGGAATTGAACTCAGGGACCTTCACATTGAGCTACATTCTTAGCCCTTTCATTTAGTCTTTTTTTTTAAAAAAAAAAATTTTAACAAAGGATCTCACTAAATTGCCCAGCCTGAGCTCAAACTTGAGATCTTCCTGCCTCAGCTTCCCAGAGTGCTGGGATAATAGGCATTTGCCACCGTCCCTGGCTTCAACCTTAGCAAGCTTTGTATCTCCAGTATGGTATGTACAATGGATGATGAATTAATGAAGACCCTAACACAGTCCAGCTACTCATCTATCCTGTGGTTGGCGACCGTGTGTGTCTGATACTTCCAGTGGACTCCTACCTTCCCACCAACGTGGCAGCCTGTGCACACATGAGTCCTACACATCTTGATTTACAAACTTACAGGTTGTAAAACCTTCTTGATAAAGTTCTCCACATTTTCCGTTATTTCCACTTTCTAGTCCTAGTGATACATGGCTTCTCGCTTCCCTATCACCCAGTTAGCTCCTAACCTCTGTGGTGATCCAGAACTCCTGAAGGACCACTGGCCTCCACCGCAGAGGCAGATCATCATATTCTGACTGAGGCTCACGATAGAATCATTATTCCCAATTGCCCTCCTACCAGAAAGCAAGTTAGTGAGAGTAAGCTCAAGAATGCAGTTTGCTTCCTTTGCTCCTGGGGTCACCAAGTGCACTGAGGACAGACATGATCACCCAGGATGGTGAGCTCTGTGAGGTCCAGGGCCAAAGCCAGCCACCAAGTCCAGCTTAAGAGAAGATGCCAGCTGAGTCAATCACTGACCAGGCAAATGCCTCGGAAAGCAGGCAGAAAAGGCAGCTGCCTCTCCAGCTCGTTCCTGAGCAGACTCTCTAGCTCAAGTGGCTGCTCTCCATATGCTGGAGCTATGCACCAGCCTCCAGCATAAGACAAGGGAAGAGCTGGACACACAGAGGATGGTCGGTAAACAGAAAGGCCAATCCCATTGCAGAGCAAAAGCCAGCGGTGCCATGTGGATGGGGATCAGCCTGAGGCCACGAGTATCCAGCCACTGCTCAGCAGGATGTCAGAAACCACCAAAACATAAGGCATAGGTGAGATTTCCTCCCCCTGCAGAGACGCTCACAGTGAGCAGTCATGAGTCTTCTACAGAAGCTGGAACCTGGGGCCAGAGGTGATGGGCCTGGGCACAATTGTGGTGGATGCCAGCCGGCAAATTCGCACAGGTAGAAGGGCCTGCAGCTGAGCTAGCCACGCTGAGGCGCCAGTACTGTCCCCCCTGGGAGGGCGAGGCAGGGTCCCCTAGCCACTATCCGTATCCATGTGTTCACATCAGATGCTTACTCTGAAAGAAAGCAATGAATTATGGCTGCATTAAAAAAAAAAAAAAAATGTATCCTGGCTATTCAAATATGGGCACGCCAAGGAAAAATAAACTATCTGGGAAGACCGAGTTGTTTTCTGATCCCCTCCATCCCCCGTGGAAGACAGAGTGGTGAGGCCTCCCCTGTGGCCCAATCCAGACCCACCAGTGCTCTATCCAGAGTTTCCCGGGTATCCGCACAGATGAAGCTCATGTGGAAGTTTCCTCACACACATAAACCTGTACCATTTAAGGGGTCTGGGGAGATAGCTCTGTGGCACAAGTGCCTGCCCGGCAAGTGCAAGATTGTGAGTTCGAACCCTGGTCTCACAAAGAAAAAGTTGTTTTCTGCCAAGATGGTGGCATACACCTGTAATCCCAGAGCTTAGAAGGCTGAGGAAGGAGGATTAATGGGAGTTCAAGACCAGCCTGGACTACAAAAGTGAGCTCAAGGCCAGCCTGAATTGCACAGCAAGACTCTGTCTCAAAAAAAAAAAAAAAACTGTACCATTTAAAGGAAGCAGAGTACCTGTCATCACAGCAGAACTTGTCAGAGCCTTTACATGCTACTGTGTGGTGGATCTCCACCCAGGCAGTACTGTGCTGTGCCACCCACCCTGTCCCCCAGAACATGTCAAAGGAAAGGGAAGTGTTGTTCTGACTTTGAGTCCAAGGTGTGTGTCAGCGAGTCCACACCACAGTAAGGCATTCACTTTGGAGCAGAAAGCTCAGCACTTCCTGGGGCTGGCTGGGTGAGGCCCCGAGGCAGGTGAGGACAGTGCTGTGTACAGGTACCAGGTACCATAAGCACTCAATTTGCTTGCTCACAGCCCTCACTATCAAAGAAAAAGGGAGACCGCAGCCTCAGGGGCCTGGGCAGAGGCCTGCTCTGCTGACCCCCAGGTGGCCCCTGTGGCAGGAGGCCCGCAGAACACCAACACGGAGGGGCAAAGCTCTAGCCTGTCCTCTTCCGCCACTCACCACAGGCGCTCTTAGGTTGATTCACAGAACCCAAACTGATGACCCCCTACAGCCCCAGTGAGAACAGCAAGTGGCCCCACAAAAATTCAGATCCAGTGACTGAACGTCAAAGATTCTAATGTACAAATCTTTTTTCTTAATTAAGTCAGAATTGGGTGAATTTTACTTTATTTTGCTAGCAGGAATATTTTACCGGGCCAGTACAGAAGACTGCCTTATCCATGGGCTCTACTTTATTGTAAAAACTGTCACTTATTCCCCTGTCCCCTGTTGCTGGATATAAAAAGGCTTTTGGATTTTGCCTTTGGTTTTTATTACTAGTTGTTATAAATGATGTTGCAGTAAACACTTTACAATTTATGTCTTTATGTACCACACTTTAAAACACTAAATTCCTAGACAGAAGACTACTGAGTCAAAGAGAATGATATTTTTAAATTTTAAAAGATATTGTCATATTACTCCCCCAAACTGTTGTAACCACTTTAGTTTCCTGCCAATGCTCTAGAAGAAGGCGCTGAGCACATTTCTGTGAGTTATTTGGGTATAAGTCGTATTTCCACAAGCAGACAGAAAATGCCTGGAAGGCAGCAAACATCACTTATCCATCTCTGGGTACTCAGGTTCGTGGTGTTTCATCTCACTCCCAGTTCAAAGATGCTCAAAGAGTATTTGTTAGATGAATGTCAGTCAGAAGTTATTAGTCATTATTCAAGTACCTGAGATGGTAATCCGCAAGCAATAAACTAAGATTCAGTGTTATACAATATGACAAAGCCATACCATTACCCCTAAGAATAACTGTCCTAAATGGGTTGGAGATCAATGACCAATTAATGGGCAATATAAGTTTCACAAAAGGATGTACTGCCTTTAACAAATCATGCATTTAGACATCTCCCCAGGGTCGGGGACCACCAGGCAAACAGCCATGAATACATCCGGACAGCCATTCACATGCCACATTCAATTCTAATCCCGCCAGTGTCGGATCCTAAAATACTTGCAGAGGTGAACACCTGTCAATAACAGCAATAAATTATTAATTCTTGGGTTACAAGATCTTAATTTACTGCTCAATTTCTCATAGCAATCCATGTAAGGATAGAAACCGAGGCATACCAGGATTCACGTCTACTTCTCAGGAGGGTTTAGCAAAGTGACTCCAGTAGCCAGAGTGGCCAGAGGATTTCCAGCTTAGGGACCTGAGAGGTTGAACCTAAGGACAGGAATAAGAATTGTAAGGCCAACCAGGAGATGAGAGGCGAGCTCTGGTGCCCCATGCTGCATGTATGTGCTGGGGTAGGGACAGGCTTTGCTTTTTTTTTTTTTTTTTTTTAAGAATTTTTTTTTTTTTTCTTGTTTCAGAACTTTTGTTTGTTTGTTTATTTATTTTTATGGCCGGCTCAGCCTGCCCTGCCCTGTGGTCCCTGCAGCTGCCTAAGCTTCCTAAGCAGGCCCTTTAGACCACTGAGCCATCCTGCCGGGCCATGCTCTGCTTCTTTAAGCACGACTGGGGAAAGTGTCAAACAGGAAACAACCTGTGCATGATCATCTGAATCTCTGGACCGCCTTGGTGCAATCACTCTAAGGTGAGTTCTGCCGCTCAGTGTTTCTGCCCAACTCACCATATGGAGGTACAAGGTGTTGCTAAGATCCTCACTTCCTAACTCTTAAGCACAAAGATTCTCATCTCCAATGAGTCCCACCATATTCTACAAGGGACCACTTAGAAACAACCGCATTTCTGTTAACAAACATAGGGAGGAGGCTTGTGACATCAAGAAGCAAAATGTTACAGTGATGCCCCCAAAGTGAATAACCACAATGCAACTTTACTGCTACTTATGCAGAAACAGTTGCGGGCCAATCTGCAAATGGGCCACTTGGCCCTGTTCCAACAGGAAGCAACATTTAGGCGCATTTAAAATATACAGAATCATTTCAGGTCCAACCTCAGCTAATAACCTGTATCTTCTACGTCCTCTTGCTTGCCAGCTCTTTCTCAAACTGAAAATTTCTGTCTTTGTCTTCTGGGATCATCCCAAGTGCTGACCACACGGTGTTTTATCAGCTCTCCCTCAATCTAAAAGGCATCACACCAGTTCACTCAGCAGGCGTTGGAGTTGCAGTTGATTCATCCACATCTGCTATGTTCCTATCACGGTGCTAAGCAAGATACAGTGAAGAGCCAGGACCCAAAGGCAATGTGGGAAGAGACACGCAATCAGAGAGAAACTAGGAGAGTAGCATTAAATCTAGTCTCAGAGTCCAGGGAATATATTGCTCTATTAGCTTGAACATTGCATTAATCACAGTCAGAAGAAAGCCAGGAGACTGGGGCAGCCCTGACTGCTTTCCAGCAGCCCGGGCATGATGCCCTCCCTCCCCACCTGGCTCTGGATTTCCATTTTGCTGAAGCTTACAGTCAATGTCATCATCCACGTCAAGGAATTTCACCTACAAAGGCCCTGGGGAATGGGAATGTGCACAGATACACACACAGCTGGAAAATCTCACATCAAAACACTCATGTTGAAAACTTTCAAGCAGCAAGACAGAATTTTAGCAAGAAAACCATACACTGCCCCTGTGTTGGGGTGTGCAATTTTATGTATACACTAAAAGCTATGTGAAAGGATGAGCTCTACATTAAATATATTTCCTCTCAATCTTTAAGAAAGAGACTTTGACTCAGAAAAGAATTATCTGACAGTGCTGCACACGCCTTTGGTAGATGAGCAAAGTGACAAAAATCACAAAGACAGATTCGGGTTCCTGGTCGCTGGTCTTCGCACGTACCTGTAAGTGGACCACTGTAGGAAGACAGCCACCTCACCCTCTGTAATGGTTATATGGCTGCTGACCACCTTAGTATCACATGCTGATGCTGGCGGCAGAGCCTGCATCCACAGGGTGGGAAAGGCCTTGTGCCCTGTACTCAATACCCCCAGGCGTGGATGAAGAAAATCCTAATGACCCATAAGAGGAACCTGCTCATGTAAAAGGTCACTAAGCATCTCTGGTTATTCTCCAGCTCTTTAGGAAAAACAAAAAATGCCACAAAAGATTGCGAGTGGGGCATGACCTCCTGCTGCATCAGCACATACATTTGAGAAGGAAAAATACTCCTGGGCACTCAGGTACACATTTCCTTTGTTTCTGTCCATATCAATAGCCCTTACGAGGCTGTACTCAGAACCACCTAGGCCCACACACCAGGCACTTGTCTGAGGAACACCACAGGCCAAAGCACAAGCTGACACTCCAGACAACCTATTTGTTCTCAACAAATTGAAGGCATTATCGGGAAACCATTTATCCAGATTTCCTGTGTCACTCTGGTGCCTGTAAGGGCCGTTTCATCTCGGGTTGTCAGTTGCTGAGCTCAAATTCTGAGCAACATCTTGAAGTTCATGTGCATTCATGAATAAATACAATTTGTTGTCTGGAAACATGGCTTTGCCTTTCCCACAATGCCTCCTTCCCTGGCCCCCGCGCTCCTGCCTCTCCGGCTTAGCATTCAGCAGCTTGATGCAAGAGTACAGGCCTCCGAGAGTCCAGGCCCACGCTGTCCTACTTCTTCCTGCTTGTCTTCAGGGTGGAACGCACATGGCTAAATGTGTGGTCACCTGAGGGTGGGCCTTGGATAAGCCGTAACATCAATGTTTTGTCAAATGACATAGACTTTCTCCATGTGGCCCTATTCATGCCATGATTTGAAATCAAGGGAACCCCTTGGGTCTGTGTCCCTGAGTTTATCCTGTCTTTCCCTGTACCTTAGGTGACACAGACTAGATCTTGAGCAACATCACTAAGTCTTTTCTACAGATACTGCCATCAGGTCCCTTAGTGCTTCTTTTGAGCTGACCTCACCTCCACTCCTGAATGGTCTCCAGCACCACAAGATCAGGAGGTCCCCGAAGGGGCAATGAAGGATGACTAAAAAGTCTCCTTCCATGTTGCACCAACTTTGCTTGCCACAGACAGCAAGCCACCTCGTTCAGGCTGACGGGTTCAAATATGAACGCCCTTCATACACCAACTCCTCATTTACTGGACGCCAGAATGCACCGTATCAATTAACAGCAACACGCTTCTCCATCTCCTTCACTGGGCTTAAAGATTTAGAGCACCTCCTAAGTTCTGCATTTCTCTTTTAAAAGCAAAAATCCAGGGCTGACCCTAAAGACCACAGATTGTTTTGTTTTCCAGTACTTTTTTGTAACCAATTAGTCTCTTTTGTGCTGTTTGTCCTGCTTTGGTTTGGGTAAGAGTGAACAGCATTTAAAATGAAGGCATTGTTTATTCACAAATCAAATAAGCTCCCAACAGCTGCCCCAGTGGCTTCCTCATTCAGTTAAATTAATGCCCAAGGCCTCACGGTGAATGGTCTTCGGGGGAGAACGTGGGCATTTATTTCAGATTCCTACTTGGTGTTGGGTCTTTTAATGCCAGATTCTACTTACGTACTTGTGTTATGTTAAACTATGTGCAAATTTATTCTACGCACTACTTGACAGAATTCATACTATTAAAGTCACATAAAATTTGCACTTGAAAAATAAGGTCTTTGCTTTCCTTTCAAACAGCAGCAGCCAGGGGCACACTGGTGTGGCGTTGAAGCCCAAATGGACCTGTCACTTCCACCCCACCCCACTCCCCGAAACCAGCCCTCATTCTGCTCCTGATGATCACTGTCAAAAAGGTCATTTTGAAAGCACCACAGGCAAAGTACTTGGATGGATCTTTCCTAAGTTTCTCATAAAAACTGTTGTTCTTTTAAGTATGTAGATAGCTCTCTCTTTCAATATTGGTTTTTCATTCTGGTTTGCAGGGGACAGACAGTTCTTAATAGCATGTTATTGAGTTTTATAACTCTCCTTCAGACTGTCTGCACTGGAAACATCAAGCCTCTGAGAGGCGAGGTTCAGAAATCTCTGAATCTTTGGGGGCCTGGCGGGATGGCTCAGTGGTCTAAAGAAACTGCTTAGGAAAGCTTAGGCAGCTGCAGGCACCTCAGTTCGGTTCCCAGTACCACATGCTGCACCAGGCCTGCCCTCAGGGATGGCTGAGCCGGCCATAAAAACAAACAAACAAACAAACGTTCTGAAACAAGAAAAAAGAAATCTCTGAATCTTTGAGTCTGCGGTGAGCTGTGAGCAGAGCAGCGCCTGTTTCTTGCGGCCCTACTCTGCGTATCTCACTCTGCCTTCAGCTCATCCTAGTGCCTGAAACACAGCAAAGTCGACCATGGAGACTGTGACACAGTGTTCTGTCTCTGTCTCTCAACTATGCTTCTCTTATTGAGAATGCTAAGAAGTCACTTGAGTATGCTTGAAATGTCTGGTCCATATCTCTTCTTGTAAGATTGATGATGTCCTAAGAGAAAAACCACCTCTTACCCTCAATGGGATCTGGCTGTAAGTCACAGGAAATTGTGCCTGATACTGTCTCACACAGTAATCCTAGATCAGCTACCTAACCATGATGTGAACACACACATTCGGGTTCCCTTCTGAAACCACATTCCCTGGGTATTTCCAGTCTGCACGCCACTGCCAACCCCACGATTCTACAGCGGACATGGAAGAGAGACGCCTGCACCTACTCCCTTCCTCATGTGCTAGCTCCTCCCAGCCCATACACTCCGACTTCAGATGCCAAGTAACTTCTTCCCTTGAAGAATGGCACACTCTCTTGGACTCTAATCCAACTGAATCACCTCATATTCTTTTTAACCTTTCAATGGTAGATGACTGTTAAACTGCCTGGACCCTATGAACATTTCCTCTTAAACTCAGACTTTCAAGGTTTTGCTAACTTGCCCACAATTCCTCTGGCCTTGACCACCTCAACACTCCACTAAGTAATTCCCTGGACTTGGACTTGACCTGCTCACCATGGCACACTTTTTATTCCTACCCATCACTGCAGGTCCAGCACCGCAAGCCATCCATTTGCCCTTTCTTCCTTGCTGAGCAAGTGTAATGCGCAGTCTGGCATTATCCTTTTACTCCTTTCTGATGGGTATCTCTGGCCTCATCTTTTTCCCAGATGGATTACAGGTTCTTAGGCTGTCTCAATCCTCTTCACCTCTCTGTGGACCTAGCCCATTGTCTGGCATGTTTGCAGAATGCTCATTTTCAAAACTACTCATAACCGACTTCATTTTTTCCTTCTTAGTTTTTGTTACAATCCCTCTTAGCACAACAGTAAAACCAAAGCTCCCAGTCTTTGCAATGTACCACACTCCAGAGATGCTCAGTTTAGAATGGAGATTCCTCTGCTCCACTCTCAGATAACCGGAGACAACAGGCCTAGGGGAGAGCCCACCTTGTACTGAATGGGCTAAATGACCACATGTGACCTGAGGAACTTTTTTTTTGGTCCAAGATCTCTGTAAAGCTACTGGTACAAACTACCTGGGAAAGCCAATATTCAGGTCAAATGCAAAGCTCCCTGATGAACTTCATAAGAGTCAAGGGGCAAGCTGAACTGCAGTTCCAGGGAGGATCACTTGAGTCCAGGAATTTTGAGACTAGCCTGGACAACACTGAGAGACCCATTCTCAAAGAACAAAAAAAGTCATCCAAAACAAAAAAGCCAGTGGTCCAAAACCTCACTGAGTTTTGGGGGAAGTGTGGAGATGAGGGTGACTATAAGTCAGCAATGATTTATCACAGGTACAGTCAGTCTAAGGTGCTGCTCTAGGAACTCAGGACCTAGTAGTGAGTCACACTGACAAGGATCATGGCCAGCTGGTGCTGTCTTCTG
Organism: Myocastor coypus; assembly: GCA_004027025.1. Taxonomy (NCBI): domain Eukaryota; kingdom Metazoa; phylum Chordata; class Mammalia; order Rodentia; family Myocastoridae; genus Myocastor; species Myocastor coypus. The sequence goes on from PVJA010005872.1 coordinate 44,309, forward strand.
GAGAGCCCTGGCCACTGTGCCCACCACTGTGGCACTGCTTGCATTTGTTTCAAGATAAAACTAAAGGGGATGCAGGGCCAATAACCTCCTTGAAAAGCGGTCAGAACACATATGTTGTCCCTGCATGTGTGACCACTCCTCACTCTGAGTGGTCCTGACCCAATGTCCTTTGGTGTATGCTGTTTCCTTCTGCAAATGTCTGCCTGCTGTTGTGTCACCCTATGATCCTGTCATTGCTCCACTTGTTCTGGGCCTCAGAAGGCAGGACGTCAAAGCTGAGTTGTTGACGTAATGCTCAAGTCCCCTTCAAGCCCACTATGGACAGAGTGGGAGGAGGAAATTCCAACTAGTAGGCTGGGCAAGTAATCTTTTTTTAAGTACCCCAGAGGCCAGTGCTTCATCTTTCATGAGTATTGGCTGCTGCTAAGATTGTTTTATTCATCATTACTTTATTTGATCCAACTGCTTCTCATCCACACACAGCATGCAGATTACATGCATACCAGATTTCCTCCCAAATATAAAACCCACAATGATTCTGCTATGTAAACAGCCTCTCAGTACTTCAGGTCACTTCAATGACATCCCTTTGAAAAGCAAATGTGGGTGAAGTTTAGACAAGGTTCTAGATGGGGACATCAGCTGTGCCTTGCCCTGGGAAGAGAGCTCAGTTTAACACTGTAACACCGATGGGGGGCTGAGCCCCATTTCCTGCTGTGTCCTCTTGCCTCTGTCAACCCACTGCCTGCCTGGCCTCTACTATGTCCTGACTTAAACTTCGGGACATAGGACTAACTTGAAGGCTATTTCCCAAGGAGATCACTATCCCAATGAGACAAGTACCTGACAAATAATGTTCTCAGCATCAAGATTCTCTCTGATCTGACCTGTGTAATTCACTTTTTGCCTTCTAGAAGCAACCCTGGATCCTAACTTTCAAACTAAAAGTCCTCCCAGAGCTGATTTCTATCAAAGGCCTTTAATGAGCTCAATGTAAGATTAGACCCACAAAAAAGAACCTCCAGGGTCATCCAGTATGGTACACTGAAGCTTGGTCTTCGAGGTGTAATCAACAAATATCGTCAGTGTTTAAACTTCTTAAAGTTACACTAATTCCACTAATTCCACTTCCTCTCACTTCAAACATATCCCCCTCATTCTTGGCCTTTTCTGAAGCAGTTCTAGAAGTCCTCTTGCTCGAGTATCTTTAGGTACATAGTCATGGTTTGCTATTTTCTAAATTAAGATGTATTTATTGGGTACAGGGTTTTGCTACATAGCCCCAACACAGAGTGATCCTCCTCTCTCAGTCTCCTCAGTGCTAGGACTACAGTCTCATACCACCATGCCCAGGTTCAGGGGCTGGCACAGTACAGGGCCAGCATGGCATACAGAGCCAGGCCGGCTCTGTAGACAGCTGAGCTATTTCCCTAGCCTCTCCTCCCATGGCTTTCCTGATGTGCTGAATTTATCTGACACATGTATCTTTCGTGGTCACGTTGACTGTGGGGAACAGGCAGAAGCAGCATGGCCCCAGATCCCACAAGGAAAGCAGCAGAGGACACAGTGCCATGTTTTTAACAGGCCTGACTTGTCCTTGAATGACATCTGACAGCAGCACCCTCTATTTTTCCATCAAACAGGATAAAGATAGTCATCTAAGAGGACCTCCAAAACTGCTTCAAAAAGAGATAACAATCATTGGATAAATGCATTTATGCATTGTGTGGAGGGGTTGAGAAGGATAACTTCAGTGCGTCTTTTCCTATAATGATTTTTAAAAATGTGAACATCCTGTGCACATTTTCATCATCCCTTGTAGGGAGTCCATGAAGAACACAAATCCATGAAGAAATGTGCATCTGTATTCTCTTTACCATCTCATAGACGTGCAGCTCTGAGAAGGAACAGGGAGGGTCAGCCTAGTCTGCTCTGGCTTAGGCTGTTCACAAATGTCTCACTCTTTGCTGCCAGTTGCTCTGCTGAGATAATTTGCAGAAAATGCCTGGAATGTGACCTGGTATAATACTCAACAAATGGTGGCTCGAGTCATCGTCTGAACTCCTGTCTTTTGAATCAAACCAAAGAAATGCTATGCTTCTGATAACTGAGTAAAGAAGCAGAAGTTGCTTTGTCCCCTTTCCCTCTTGTAAGCATTTAAAGTGCACTCTCCCAGCCCCACCACTTTCGGGTGCTCCGTCAATGTTTCATGAGAACCTCATCTTGTTCCTGAAAATTTGGGGAACTTCACATTAATATTTTAAAGCGGCTCAAAAGCCTGTTCTCCAGTCAGCCTCTGTTTTTCTAGCCTGATAATAATAAGGCAAATGAAGCAAGCTGTATTCTTCATGTAAACTACAACCTAATGGTTCAAAAAAGTAAGCTCAGAGAAGCAAGAGAAACCTATGCGCTTAGAGGAAAAGACAACAAACAAAGAGCTTCCCCTGAAAGCCTATCTGTTCTCTGGGGGCTTGATTCCAACAGCTGCTGTAACCCTACGTCTAAAATCCTGGAAGAATTCATTGGAAAATTTCAATATTCACAGGACAGTTCCTTTTGCTAACATACTTCTGCCAGGACTCCAAAGTCACGCTCATAGTATTTGCAGGCTAATCTTTCTGTGTTTACTTGCAAGAGCTGTCAATTAGGAAACCCTTTCTCTCTGACAGTCAAGAACTGCATCCTATTTTCATGTACATGGACACACAATGAATCACAGGCTTCACTAATCCTCTAAGAGTGTCAGAGGTCCCCTGGGACTATCTGAATGAAAGCAAACCCTGCCCTGTATTATGCTATTTCCTACTAATCCTAGGAAAATGAATGTTAATTTATCATGAAAAGGGTTAATTATGCATTTATTTCCGACATAGGTACACGAGATGAGGCTCAGAAATAATATTGAGTATAATTCCCTTTTAAATAAGGATTCCATTTTAAGCATTTTTATCAAACAGATTCTAAACTCAGAGCAACTGTGCAGAAGAAAGAGTGGCTGGGAAATGACAAGTCCCAACTATAATTTTAATTAACCTTCTGATCCTGCTTAAATATATTTTGCCTTGTAAAAATCTGTAATAACATCTATTTCAATCTCCTCTGCTATTAGTTATTAAATTGAAAATGGATGCCTAGACTGATTTGGCAAAGATATTCAAGAAATTTTTCTTTATTCTCTCTGGTTTATTAAAGTAATAATTTGTAGCATAAAAATTTCTCTGATTAAGTAATTTAGTATAATTAAATCACTAGATTTATTAGGCTTCCTGGAACAGCACACACACAGCTGGAATGACGGTGACTGCTAGCAGATGCGGAACTGTAAGCACATCTTGGCAGTGACTTTCCTTAAATTTCCTTGCTGCTCATACCAGGGACTTTCGGGTGTCACGTGTTTCTTCCAAAGTCCTCAAGGTTGTGGGTGCTTCTACCTACCCACTCGATTTCTGCTCACAATGAAAGGGAAATCCTCAAGAGGGGTCACTCTACAAGGTTCAGGCAGAGTCAACGGAGGGGGACAGAGCAGGGAAAGAGGGCCTTGGTTAGGGAGACGTAAGTGTTTCATACCCCAAGTGCTGGATCCCCACAGCAGCCCCATTCCAAGGCTTCCCTTGTCCTGAGAAGACTCCTCATATGCATTAGTCATGTCGGCCTTCAGCCCTAAGGACATGGAACCAGGCTAGGTGTTCCTTAGCAAGACATTGTTATTTTTACAGAAGATCTGGAGCATCACAGTAAGAACAGGAGCTAGATTACCATTAAATCTTCATAGAACACACGTCTCATAACCTCACTGCTGTTTTGTTCACTCATGGCAACTGACACAGAAGAACTCAAAGGTGAGACATGAAGCTTATGGATGTCTGTCACTCACCTGGCCACATACCCCACCTAAGTGTACTGACAGACAGTCTAGGAACTGTTGCCAAGAGTGGGTGCGGGCAGAGATGAAGGACCCGCCTCATACTCTCAGTATGTGCAGACTGCACTGAGGAAGGGAAACCAAAAGCGAAGAACACAATATGGTGGAACAGTCATTGGGAAATAAAGAGGGACCACAGGTGCCACTGGAAGATAAAATCCAAAGGCTCCCTGGCAGAAATGGCCCCCTTTTGAGTTCCTTCTTGAAAGAGGACCAACTGGGGAGCAGAGCGGTGCAAGAGGGCATAGCAGGAAGAAAAGCAAGCAAGGGTGAAACCGAAGGCCACTGGCCTTGGTGCATGGAAGAAACTGAAGTCGGTTCCAGCTGGCTGGGAGGAAAGCCGTGTGTGCAGAGAAGGCTGGAAAGTCCACAGGCAGTGGCAATACCGGGCCATGTGTCCAGGCCAACGAGTGGGGACCTCACTGTGACCAGTGGTTAGTCATCTGCTGAGGGGCTCAAAGCTCTACCTGCTATTTGGCTGGAAAAGACCCCCAGTTCAGGTGTGCATGTTAAACACCTCGCTGGCAGTGAAATGAGCTGAAGAGAAGGAGCACTCTGCTGGGCAGCATCCTTGTGGGGCTCATGCAGACACCAGAGGTGTGAAGAGGGAAAGCTGACACAACTACGCATACTTAAAATTTGAAATGCTTGCTTATTAATGCCTTACATCTACATCGCTTCTTTAAAAACACATCCGGCTACACCAGCTACACAGTTCTGTCTTATCCTCACTCAAGCAGCCTCTTGTATATGTGAGGTAGAATGATGTAGTTTCCATCTTATGAGGAGTAAGGCTCAAGGCACTCTCATGCTCTTCGACAAGTGACAGAACGACGACAGGGACCTCCCTCTCATCTTCCTAGTCCCTCCTTTCCCTGCTACTGTTCTGCCCCCTGCTAAAAGCATCAAGTACATTGTATATTTTAACCCACACATGATTAAGTGTAGGTCTGTTTTCACAGAAATGCCTTTCCAACAACTTCTACTCCTTCTGAAGGACACAAGATAGACTAACATATAAGGGGTTCACAAAGGTTCCCCTATTCAAAACTGAGCTATGGACTATGACCTATAACACAGTACAAAGCATAACATTAGACACCACCGACACTGTAGGAAGTTTTTTGCAATGTGTCTGTTTAGTTTGGGCTGAAAAAGTCACACCTTATCCAAGCCCAGGTTAAAAAAAAAAAAAGGCCACTCAATAGCTAGACTGGCCAACCTGAATCTTTTCAACAAACTCAGCTGCTCAAAAAGAAAAAGAAAAAAAAAAAAAAAAAGCTTTGCCCTTTCTTTGCATATCTGCAAAAAGTGATTGTATTCTCATGGGCTAAAATATGATCCCAGTACATTTTTGATCTATATAAATTTATCATATAACTGAGAAGCAGGTTTCAGATTCAGATACATCTATATTTCAGAATATAGTGCTAAGTGAATTCTAACGAACAGAATGAGCTAATTCTGTGAATCTTCCAACCAGTCTTTTCCCTGCATTCTTCTCCTTAATAACCTATAAATTTTAGTCATGAGAATCATTCTTCAGTGTCTAAGGCAGTAAAACTCTTGCTAAAAAAATCAATAATTTGCCTACTTTTAAGACTTTAACATGTTGTTAGGCAGCAGAGGCTTTCTTTATAAAACTCTATAATGACCTAAAACAGATTTGATTCTAGAAATCAGAATTTTCACACTAATAGGCTTTCATTTAAGAAGGCTCTCAGAGCTGAGAACAGACTACCAAATGGGTTAGATTTTTCAATTTTATACCTTAGTCCATAAGTGCTAATTTCTCAGTGGAGCAGTCAGATAATATACTACTGCAGATTACTGAAACCTCCAGTCACAGTTCTGAATTATTAATTTAAAACGCTATGCACCAGTGCTAATATAAATTATCTTTAAAAACTATCTAGATGGGTAACATTTTAATAAGCTTTAAAACAGGATTTTCCTCTCTTAACACTGAGAGCAAAATATAATATATAATGACTGTGAATGAGCTATGGATTTATTGTATTTTTTGTCTAGAAGATTTTTCACAGCAGTCCCCACAGCTGATGGGAGCGACTGGGCCTCAGATTCTGCCTGCCAAGGCCCAATCGTAATCAATTTAAGGCGGCAGGTGCACAGCCCTGTCCCAGGCTTTGAAATGAAATTTCACTTGAGCATCACAGTGTAGGGAACCCTTTCTTCCAAAAGCTGTCAGAAAACCTGGACACAGCACTTAGGCTTCACCTGAGGCCATCACTAGGAAGAGACAGGCTACAGTCAGGCCCTAAGGGAAGCCAAGAAAAGGCTGACACTGCCGCAGCCTGTAGAAATACCAGCTTTCCTCCAGGTTAATAGCGTTTGTTCTTTACCAGGTGCAGAACATTTCTTGGAAGCACAGGGACCCTGGTTCAAACCCCAGTCCTGCGTGCTGCAGTGGCCGCACCCCCAGGGGCCACTGAGCCAGGGAGTGTCAAGAGGCACACGCCTGCCGTCCCAGCACTGGGGAAGCTGAAAATAAGAGGATCCCTATGAGTCAGAGCTGCATAGTGAGACCCTGCACCAAACACATAAATGAAAAAAAAAAAAAAAAAAATGTTTCTTGGGCATTATCCTCAACACAGAACCATATCCTGGGGAAAGAGGACAATTTAGAGGAAATATGCGACTTCTTAGCTGTCTAACTAAGTGCCAGCTCCAAAAGATGGCTTGACATTTATCAGGAAGCCTGAGCAAGTGGGAGCTCAGCAGGCTGCCTTCCGCCAAGGACAGAAGAAGGAAGAAAAGTGCAATGTTAGATTACCATACATAGATCATTAAAGGGCGAGATTAATGCAGGTTGATTTTATGCTTGTTATAATCCTCGCTTGGGAGCCTCCTCCGAAACTTCCTTACTAGCTTTGCTTTGTGAGCTAAATTTGAAGCTTCAGAGAAATCAGTGAGAGTAGCTAATCCAGACCTCTGCTGTCCTCAGGGTCCCTTTGTTTAGCATTGCCCCACCGTGGGGAGCTGTTTACCTTCCATCTCTCATCAGGAGACTGCTCCATTACCATAGTTACAAGACATAAATGTCAATATAGTAAAAGAAGGCAACAAAGAATGTAGTTGCATTGCTTTTCAAATACAGGAGAAAATTAAAGTCTTCCTGGTTCTTCTCTTTTTCTGGGAACTGTCTTATTTTCCAAAGGGATCTGCCCAGCTGAATTTTGCAGGGCCTGCACAGTAAGTCAAAAAGCAGGCCTGTCTGTAAGAAGAGCTCCCAGCTGGTTACCACATGGCTTTCTTATATCTTTTTCCTAAGTGGACATTGTTTTATTTAAAAAAGGGGGGGCTTCTAATGTCCAATGTAGGTACACTGTCTTCACCATAAATAACACTGGGCATTTACTATCTTTTTTTCAGAAACGACAATGAAAATCTTTAATTTTAAACAGAAAGATACTCAATTTATGTTTAATGGTCAGAAATTTTTAAAGCACATTTTTAAACAAACATACACCAATCTATAATATCTACTAAAAACTCACTTTTTCCAATGTCCCTTGGAAAGCACGTGACGTCCTTACTCAGTAAGGAGAAATCCCCACCTACGTGATACTTTAGAACTCTACAAGGAATCCATTCATTCTTTGCTTCCATCGCTCACCTACTTCCCCACCCTCCTTCTCTTATTTCCTTTTCTCCATCCACTGATCCATCCATCTTTTCAACCCTCCTCATGCTCACTACGTGGGAGCCACGCAGGAGCTACATGGGGAACAAAGTTACAAAACTAAGATTCTTGATGTGCAAAAATTTTTCAATAAGATGAGATTCCAGTTAATGCCTGATATTTTTTGACCAATTTTAAATGCTTCTACATGGCAATCTGAACAGCTACTTTAAAGATAGCATTGTGCAATATAACAACCATTGTTCAATTCCTATCATCTTGTTTCTTGAAATTCTGCATTATTTCTAATGCTTTTTCATATTATCTTTTTGCTCTCTTTAAAATAAATGACAATCATTCTATAGAGTACAGTGTGTGGGCATAACCCACCTCCCTATTGATGTTGCTTAGAAAAGAAGAAAAAAAAAAAAAAGAAAGGAAAGAATATATTTCTCTTTGCACTAAGAGGAAGCAGATACATACACAGTCAAAGGTTTTGCAATTGCAGTGGGCCACCAGTGGAGCTTCTGATGTTGGCAGCTATTGAATCTAAGCCTCCAAAAGCTCATCTCGCCAATCTAGCTCTGCATTCCATGCATTGTAATTAAGGATTTTTTTTTTTTTCTTGCTGGGTGGTCAAGGGCAAGTCGAAGCAAGACCTGTATAACTAAACATTTTTTTTTTTTTTTAATCTTCCAGGGTCAAATCCCCTCAGGATTAAGTTTGAGACCATAGACAGTACTTTGTAGAACTGTTGTTAGTGTCAGCCTTCAGGACAAGTCACGGCCATTGCTTGGCCATTTTGCTTTCTGTGAAAGCCTGAGAGAATGTCAACTTTCAAAGAAAAGAAAGGGGAAAAGAAAAAAAAAAGTAATGTGGATTTAGAAAGGTTAATGTTTAATTGTTTGATCAATCTTATATACCTATATATAGTAATCTAAACTGATCTGATGATGAAAATATGTAATATAACCATTGTTAAATTTAAAAATAAAAAAATTGAAACAAAAAAAAAAATAAAAGCATGTATGGAAAATGAGGAAAAAAAATAAAATAAATGAAAATACTAAGACTCAGTGACAATTCTAAGACAGCTAAGTTCCAGGAAGAGAAGAGTGGGAGACTGTCACACAGAGTAGCCAAGGCGAGTGCCGTCATGGGGCTGCAGTTGGGACTGCAATGGCTTCACAAAAAGGAGTTTTTTCTGCTGGGTCTTGAGGGATCAACTGGCCTCCTGGGGAACACAAGAGACACGAGACTAAAGGACAGCAGAAACCAAAGCACAGAGGCCACAGTGTCTCTGTGTTTGGGATGGATAAAATGCTGTCTGAAACAAAGCTTGGGACACAGGAGGAGGCTGGAAAGAAGTGGAGGACAAGGACATCAGAGGCGCTGGTGGGAAACTCACGCTTAGTTCTCAGACCAGGAAGACTCACTGAGCATCCTCCTGCTACAGAAATATAGGAACCCATCTAAGAGTCAGAAGGGCAGCTCTAGTGACAGCAAAGGCAGTGGAGCAGAAGACAAAGTGTGTTACATCAGAATGTCATGCAATGGTCTGGCCCAAACAATGTCCCTAAAATAAGAGAGAAGATACCAGAGTGGCAGAATTAGCTCAGGCCACGGCGTACCACCATCTTCCACAGGAGAGAGTAAGACGGCAACCCTATGGTTGGTGACAAGAGTGAGCATGGGAAGGCTCTGAGGTAACAGAAATCCCAGGAATCAGGATGTGGGACCTGTGAAGAGGTACACGGCCAGAGCTGGCAGTTGTCAGAGAATGGGTAGGGAACTGAAGCCTTGCTGGCAGTTGAGAATATAAGGGGTGAGATGAGAAGATGCTCAGAACTGACCCCAGTGCTCCAAGAGACCAGGAAGCTCCAGCAAGGTAAGAGAAGCTACCCGGTGAGAGAAATGAAGCACATGCAGAAGGAACAACTGAAAGGGACTTTGCAGCTGGCTTGCGAGGAGTTGGCTGGCCGCCCCATGCCACTGCTTCTGCAACCAATCATAGCCTGCAGGTCTACCTACACTGAAATCAAAGCCAATTATCCCAACTTCTGAGTTGCAAATAGGACATGTCACAAAGCGGTGTCCATCAGGGAGCCCAGGCTCATGGTAAAAGCTTGAGACCAGAAGCAGGGGCCCTACAGATCCCAGGTCCTCTGGGCCTGCCATTCTGCCATATTGTCTAGTAATAGGTTCCAAAAAGTATGGCCATGATTACATTTTAAAAAACTGACTTTGCTATCTCTTCATAAATATGTATATCGGATTAAAGAATTAGAAGTGTCTATAAAATTAGGACAGGTCTGAGTGCAGCGCATCTGAGCTGAGATGCCTGCAGATCTTGTTGGAGCTTGGCTTTTTCCCAGCTAGTAAACTAAGACTGTCAAGTGGAGCTGAATTATGAACTATTTGCTTTGTACCCCCCCATATTCTCTGCTGAGAGCCTTTCCTTGGAGCATTTTCTCCTTGAACCACAAGCAAACTCACAACTGAATACAACTCACACTTGTCAGTACTGTCTTGTACTGTTAATTAACTACATCTTGAGTTTATTATTATTTAATTGTCACTTGGCCAGATGCCATGCTTCTTGAGAACAGGCTGAGTTACACCTTAGTCTATGACAAAGCAGGCACTTGGTATCTGCTCAAAGGCTAATTCATCAGCCTAGGCAAGCAATCCAAGGTTTTAAAATTGGGTGCTTCATGCCGCGTGAGCCCAGCCCCCAGGGTGGGCTAAGCTGGGCACAGCGTCTGGGCGTAGTGGCACGTGCTCGTCACCCCCGTGCTGGAAAGGCTGAAAACAGGAGGATCAGTATGAGTCTCAGCTGTGAGTGAGACCCTACATTTGAGACCAAATATGTGTATAGATACAGACATAGATGTAGATATTGATATAGATATATTCATAAAATTGACTGCTTGAGATAGTCTCACATCAAGTGAATAACTGCATTCACACAGTCAACTGGGCATCCACAAGGCAAAGATGAAATCTCACCTCTGGTCCGACTGTGTCACTGGGATTGTGTGCAGTGACCCTCATCAGCGAATAGAAATGAAACAGAATAGACATGAGCCTAGAGGAAGGCAGGGAAAACACACTCAGGGAGCAAAACGGTGTACAAACAGAAAAGCTCCACTCTGCCCCTTGCATGGGCTGAGGACTGTCTTTTGCTTTTGCTTCTGGGGCCCTGTCCTGATGAGGCCATCCTCTAGACTGCAGAAAGGACAGTCTCTGTCTTTGTAAGCTATGTGTTCACTGGGGCACTCACTCTGCACTACAGTGGAGCATGCCTGTTTGCATGAACTAGAGATCCTCCCTTTAGTGCCCACTGAGGCACAGGTACAGTGCCCTAGGCAGAGGGGCTGCACCAAAGTAAGGGGTGGTGACCAGCCCCAAGTGGCTGAAAGTCCAGAGTGGAAAACCACCCAGGACTCTAAAGGCAACCAACCTTGGTCCCAGACAGTCATAGTCTCCAGATCTTATTTAACCTGTACATCCTAGACACTTCACAAACAGTAATTCCTTTACTTCTCCTGAAAAACTTCTAAGGGTAAGTCTTTCCATTACCATTCTTCCAATGAGGAAACTGAAGCACAGAATGCAATAGACAGACCAAGCTTACATGGCTGGTTAGTGGAAGAGCCAGGGTCCGAAACTCAGCACTGTTTCTAGACCTCATTACACCACAACACAAGGCCCTTTACTGAGGCTGAGGCCCAAGCTGGGCACTGGAGACAGATGTCATGGTGGCCTTTCAGGCCCAGTGGTGTGAGACCAGGAAATGTACTCTGGATCTGGAGTGAATAAGGTGATTCATGGAAGAGAGGACTGGGCCATGCCCTCTCAGCAGAAGAAATGCCAGAAAGAGAAGCAGGCCAGCCCCCACAGGGTGGCCAGAGATAACCTGTCACACTCCCAAGGGCTCTGCAGAGGCACTGAGAGCTCAGAAGGAAACACATGCTACACACAGAAATACCCACTGTGTGCCTAGAGGAAGGCTAGATGAAGATTCCAGAGTGTCAGGGTCCTTCCCCGAGAGAAGCTGTCCTGGACGCTGTCCCCTAGAGACACAACAGGAACACAAAGCTCACGCACCAAGCAGACCTTGCTGAGGAGACACTTTATTCTCTACATTGCATGTCTATAACTCTGACAATCCACCATTTGTCAAATGAATTAGACTCCTTAATAATCATTAGTCCTACCCACACCAGTCAGCAAATAATTCTTCCAAACAAACCTATAATTAATTCAGACAACACCTTTTTGACTCAAAGGTGTTAAAGTGCCTGGCTGAGGTGAACCTTCAGGAAAAATGATGGTATTTCCAAACAAAATTCATATATAGTTCAATTTACAATATTGTAATAAGACTCTGCAGCATAAATTTCAGCACACTGGACAGAAAACCTATTTGTAGAGCATTTGAGGACATAAATAAAAGCCAAATACTTATATGTCTTCACAAATATGAAATTTTCTTTTGTGAATCTACACTCCAAGAAAGCTGGGTCCTGTGACAGATATTGTGACTTGAAGGTCTTCATCAATATCAAGTCTCTTTCTCATTATTCAGTTACTAAAGAAAAAGGGTGGTAATATTAAAGTAACAAATAATAGAATGGTATAATTAAAGTTATGTATCAGCTTTCATTCAATGTTCAGCTGTCACAAATTTTATCACAAACTTAACTCTTCTGCCAACAATATTTGGGGCAGCTTCTAGAGTTTCTGATTAATTCACGGTCCAATGCTGGGCTTATGGCTGTGCAGTACCAACCCTGGGGCAGACAGCCTGAATACAGCATAAGGGAGGGAGAGAGGCTTGCTGGCTGCCACAGCTGCTGCTCCTCCCTCTGCTCTTTGCTGTTTTCCACTCCCACGAACTGCTGCCCTCTGCCCTGTGCCACCCCACCTTGGAACCAGCCAAGTATAGACTGAAACCTCCACCAACTGTGAGCCAAATAAAAATTTCCTTTCTTGATTTCAGGTGCCAGGTATTTTGTTCTAGCAATGAGAGAAAAAAACCAAGACACTCATCTTCATTTTCTAACTTTTACTTCCACTAGTGGCCCATTCTTGACCTCTCTTGACCTGCCCCTAAGCCCTCATATCCCTCTTTTTTACCAGTTTCTTTCAGTGTTTTGACTATTTTGAATTCTGAGGCTGCAGCCTGCTTTCTATCAGTTGGGACCACCCTCTGGGCTTCCACAACCCCATCTTGCCTACCTCTAATAATATTCTTTCTAGACTCTTCTTTAAATTGTATTGAAACCCCTTTCTCCAGAAAGCCATCCTATTCTGAAATCTTTGTTCATTTCTAACCAGTTTTTATGGATCCATAATTTCAGCAAGGAAGGGCAAGGAGTTCAGAAGCCCAATTTTTCTTCTCTTTCTAAATCATCACACGAAGTTGAAGTTATACTCGTCCATAAATAATGTGTTTCCTGGTAGAGAGTCAATCTTGATGAAGCTCTTGAGATGAATAATAATAATGAACTGAAATAAGCCTATCAGATGCTATCTGCGAGCATCTAGGAACAAAGACGTTATTATCTTTATGCCCATAAGAATGATTATGTGCTTGCTCTAGTGTTTGGGAGGTAGGGGGGAAGGTGGGTGCTGCTATCTCTTCTTCAGCAGCAAAGAGTAGGAAACAAGGAGAACAGTTCAGGAGCACAGATATATGCACAGAGAGAGACAGATGCAAAGAGATAAGAGGCTCAGGTGGTTGCCCTGTGCCTGTAGGAGTTGATAAAGACACAGCCATAAAGTTAACCTCCTTTAGAGACTCTCCCATGGCCTCAAGCTACTATGGGACTTAGGAAAACCCAGGTCACTAGCCTAAGTAGCGGAAAGTACACGGAGCCAAAGATCAGAAATAAAGCCCAGCTCTTTTAGCCACTCCAACATGTGTCCTGTCCTAGTGATCTTTGTTTAGTTGTCTGTACCATGGCCATGGTAACATCTGACTGAGTTTATGCATGTTTCTCTTGTTTCTTTTTTCAAGAGTATATCAAGAGCTCCTGAAACTAAGTTATGGACTAGTGTCTAAGAACACCAAAACACAGGTTGGTTTTAAGAGGTCTAGGGGAAATGGTGAGAAACTGAACAAGCTACACAGACAGTATCTTTTGTACTTATTTTTTAAAAAACAGAGAACATAAGGGCTGGGAATACGCTCAGTGCCACAACAGCCTGCCTATCAAGAACAAGCTTCTGAGTTCAATTCTTGGCACCAAGAAAAAAAAGAAGAAGAAGAAACAAACAAACCAACACAAAACTGGTAACACAAAGACTATCTTGCTCAAGAATATACACCTGAACAAGAACAGAGTTTAAACTACTATGAGTGGGGTAGTAGGGAGGGAAAGGCAAAGAGTGGGGGCATGTCCACTGATTTAAGAGGCATAAAAAGAACATGCCTTACATGTGTGTTAAAGAGTGGGCTTGCTTTAAGCAGCAGTTTGGTGAACTTGCTCTTTCTGGAATCACTCCTAAATCCCAAAAGTTAAAAGCTAAAGAAACGCACACCTCAGTTAAGTTGCCACATGGGCAGATCTACGGAGCAATGGACACCATGACCAGAAGTATGCACTGAGCACCAGTCAAGAAGCACCTAAACGTTCATCTCCGCTCCAGAACAATTACTCCCTGTCTTCTATGTCGGAGATGAACTGGAAGCTACCCTACCAACTCAGAGCCAATGCATTGCCATTTGCCTTGTGTCAGATTTCTAAGAATCCTTCAAACACAGCTTATCTCATTCCCAAGCATCACAAAAGTAAAGACATGCAAAGGGCCTGTCACTTCCTCCTGAGATACCCTCAGACCTGTATTTAAATAGGCAGCAGGAAGTGAGCAAAAGCTACATCTCAGGTTGTGATCTCTGGGTTCCAGATGCTGAGACCAATCTTCAGGTCTCACCCAGAGCTGAGCATGCCAGAAAATACTTCACAAATCCTCAGCATTCTCTGTGCACATACCTGAAACAGCCCAGGAGCTTGCGATGAACCAATGCTGAACAAGTTACCTTCCAGAACCAAAACAACCCAAGGGTATTTCCAAATGTTGGGCTGGACATGCTGTTTTCTGTATGTTCTTTAATTTGGTGGTTTTTCCAGACCAGTGCTTGTGCCACTGAGCTACATCCTGGGCCCTTTTGTTGTTTTTCCCAAGTCTTGAATATTGAAAGATTTTTTTCCAGAGGAAACAAGTATAGCATCTATTGATCAATTTTCTCTTCTTTCGCCATTTCAAAGCCATGCCCCGCAAAGAAATGAGAAAGGGAGCTTTGCTCGCTGGGCCTGGAGTCAAGGCTGAACATCTCTTGGCAGACAAGGACAAATGAGTAAGGTTGGCACGGCACACCCCATTCAGGGAGCTATTGCCACGGGCCCAACCCAATTCTAACTCTATACAGTCTGGTGACAAGCATGTGCCAATGTCCCATAAGAAGCTGCATGTGACCACTCAGCCATGCTTCCCCGAGGAGCTATGTATCTCCTGTCACTAGATCTGGCACGGATCTTCAGTCCCTGGGTACAGACCCAAACCAATGTGAAAGAGGCCAGGGATGGCATGTGGCCACAGAGAAAGCCGCCTCTCTTGCCAGGCCTTGAGCTCCAGCAGAGGTGGCTCTGCTTCTGGGCTTCCTGGCCAGCTGCTCCAGTGCTTATGGAAATGTGTCCTCAGATAGTCACCGCGGAGCTCTGGGACCAGCAGTGCATCTGCCCAGCCAACAGATGAAGGAGGAGGCAGGGGAATATGCCACAGATTTGGGGGCTCTTAGCTATTTAACCAGAGCCCTGCAATGGCAGGACACAGCGTCTCATCCTTTCATCCCTCAGGCCAGAAAGAGCACAGTGTCCTTAGTGAGGCAATGCCTTCTCCAAGAGCCCACAGCTCCCCAGAAGACCCTGCAGGGCAGGTATGGGCTCCCTCACCTGCCGGGCCCGTGTGCAGCTCCCAAGGTGGCTCCTCAGTCCAGCTCTTCTACACTACAGCTGTTCTCACCCGTATTCCTCACTGAAGTTATCCCCCGCCCCGCCAAGGCTTTTAAAGTCCTTAGAGTGTAGCTCCTTTGCCTGGAAGGGAAGAAACCTGATCTAGTGCAGAGCTTTAATTACTGTGATGTTTCACAACACAGTGATCTGAGAATAAGTAGGCAAGGGAAGAAAGGACACAGAGGGGAAGACGGAGAGGGGGAGAGAGACAGAGACAGAGACAGAGACACCGTGGGTGACTGACCTTACACCTCAACCCTCAGTTTCCTCATCTGTAAGACAGTCTAAGAACAGCATCCACAGCAAATGTGACGTGTGATGACGCCTAAGACAGCGTGCACAGCCTGCAGACCTCCTCTGCCAGCTCTCCGCAGTGCTCCCAGCTCTCGAGAATGCTGCTCTGAGCCTACACCTCTGTCTGTAGAGGAACCACCCCCACCCGACATTAGCACTGCTCTTAGAGTGCTGGAGGTGCTTCAGGTTACAGCCCACCAAGGTTAGGTCCACCATAGCCAATGCCCCGTGACTGTGGGAGTTCAAAACCTGGCTTTTTGCCTCAACTCTTGGGTATCAGCTGTCCTCCAGAGACCGTGCAGGAACAGACCAGGCCTCATCTGAACCTGCACCCTGCTTGGTCCTTCCTCTTTCCCTTTGTTCCGCAGTAATTTCTTCAAAGAGCACTTCCTTAATAATTATCTTCTAATCTTAGCTTGCTTAACCCTAGCAGGGAAATAAAGGCAAGGTGTCACTTTTACTGCTACTATTTCAACTGTTATTATGTCCCTCACAGCACTAGGTCCAGAACTTGATACCTAGGCATGGGCTCTGGGCCACCTCCAGAAAAGTCTTTGACTTTCAATCTTTCATTTTTTTAACTTTATTCGTCTTGATATTTAAAAAGATAGCTGCAATGCTTACATTCATCAATAAAAGCACCAAAAATTCTAGAAAAAGATCTAAGCTCTTCCTCAGTGCAAATAGTCGTGAATATTTAACATTTGTTTAATATTGTTTCATCCAAAAAATGAATGTGAGCCTCTGTGAGTCCATGAGGCTGGAGTTCTGTGCCAGCCTCTGCTCTCGCACCATCTCTGGAAGACCCTGGATGGCTTCAGCGCCACTTGCTTGTAGTTATGTCCCTCGACAATGAGAGGACAGAGCGAGCTGGACAAAGTGGCCTTTAGGTTCAGCCTGGAGCTAACATGGGAGGAGGGAAAGGGAGTACCGGAGAAATTCCTTCTATGGCTTTGCAGCCCCGTGCCAGCCAACAGCAACTTTTCTGTGGACTGACAAGGTCCTCAGTGAAGGGCCAGACAGGGTACCATGGGCAGAGAAGGCCCCTCTGCCAAACAGAAGGTAGCAGGTACTACAACATCGGCGACTGCTTTGGGGCAGAAATGGGGCTTCTGGTACTTAAAATGTGTTTACCACTCTCCTGGGCAACCTTGCCATTTGCAAATAGCTTTGTACTTCACTGGTGATGAAATGTGACTCCTCCCAAGCCCCCCAAGGAACTAAGTGACAAGAGAAAAAGCCACATCGCCTCACACACAGAAGTGGTGGCAACTTCCAATTACTGACGCACCACTAAGCAAGGTTTTGCCCACAGCCAAATGTGCTTGAGTGCATGCACTTACAAAACAAGGGCATGCGGCACCACTGGTTCATTTGCACACACGTCTATGACATGACGTGGTTCAGAAAGACCAATCTCTCTATCTGCAGAAGTCAAGGGGAAATGGCTCTTTAAAAAAAAAAAATCCACATTTAAACACCATATTGGCTCCCACCTAATTACCTCTGTCTTTAGTATACAGAAGGGGAGGGGGGACCCTGAATGTTCACTTTAAGTGCCATCTATCATCTGCTTAATTAATCACAAGTAAAGCCTATTTGCATTTCAGGTGAAAAGAACATATAAGAAATGAGACTGTCTTGACAAATGAGAGTACAGTATTTGTAAGGAATATGAATTTCCTCTCAAGGAAAAAGAGTAATTTTCACCCACAATTCATATATCAACCCCTGTGAGCATTAAGCAAACTTCAAAAACCTCTTTCCTTCTTCCTTCTTCGCTGGCTTGAGTGAATGTCCCTTCAGCTGTCACAGTAAAAGCCTAAAGACAACCTGTGCATGGGGCCTTGTCTTGGCCTTATTTCCAGGAATCGCTAATCTTTCTGGGAACTTTTATACTAAAACTCTATGAAGGAATAATGCAAGGATGTTCACAGCTACGTTCAGCTAACTGCAATTGAAATGATCAAAGCATTACATGTGAATGGAAGACAGGATTTGAAAGGCAATGAGGTATAAAACCAATGACTGCAACACTTGCATTCATCAATAAAAGCACCAGGAATTCTAGACAAAGACTTAACCCTTCCTGAATGCACATAGTCGATGAATAGTTAGTATTTGTAAAATACTGCTTCCCTTAAAAAAAAATGCCTACATGAAGCCAAAAGGCTTGAGTCCTGTTCTAGTCTCTGCTACTGAAGGATCTCTGGAGGACCCTGGGCTCCAATGTCACTGGCTTGCAATTATGTCCTTTTTACAATGAGGGAGTTGTACGAAGTGCTCAGTGAGGCTCCTTCTATAACCAGGAGGCTGAAACTCTAGCTTTATTCAATGAGTTGCGTTCCAATTCCCCAAGCCTGAAAACAATGCTCTTGTTTTTTAATATTAATAAAGTAACTAACGTAATAATCTAGGAGTTAGTGGTGTGATAATCCAATGAAAAAACTCATCCAAAGCCATTCTGTCTAGCCTAAGAACGCAGAGACTGACTTTTCTATGGCAGGCTTTAGCTTTTAACTGTTTTATTTAAGTTAACATTAAAATTTGTTTGCCTTCAGTGCATGTACATACATAAGGGAGTGAACAAAGCCATCCAGAACCTCAACCAGCTATCAGAAGGCAGTGGCTTTATGAAGGCAGTGAACATTCTAGTAAGATGGCAGCATGAAACACTCATTTGCCTTGGAAACAACCAGAACAGTCGTGAGTATGGTTTCCTGCTCACTGCCAGTCAGCGCTAGAGAGAGGGTTGGATTTCTCCACCTTCTGCCCCCGCCCCAGCCCTCAGCAAGTAGTCACTGAATACTAGAGAGAAGCACTGGATTACACCCTGCAAATAAATCTAACAGAATAGACACTACAGTCTTCTTGGATTTCATATCTGACAGACAATTGGAGAAAAATCGTAAAGCTGCGTTTAGTATACACTGGGACAGAACAATTGGGTAGAAAGAGCAGAAAGCCTAGACCAGGGGAAAGGAGGCCACTTCAGATACGAAGGCCGGCCCGAGAGTCTTTTTGCATCAGTACCCGAAAGCTGATACCAGCAGGATGTGGGGCCCAGCCCCATGGAGAGGTGTTCCTGAGAGCTGAAGTTCAGAGCAAAGGACACCTCTATGACTGACACATAGATTCCTCCCTGGTAAACACCGGTCCACAGAGTGGTCTATAGTGAAATAAGCCAGAGGCACAAGGCAAATACTACATGACTTCTCTTACTTGAGTTGCCTAGAACAGTCCAAGTCGTAGGACAGAGAGAACAGTGGCTGCCAGGGGTTGAAGGGAAGGGACAAGGAGCAGCTGCTACTTCATGGGTAGGTCTCAATTTGGGAAGATAGCAACCTTTTGGAAATGGATGGCATTAATGGCTTCTAATGATGTGCATGCATTCAGTGGCCCTGAACTACACATTCACAAAGGATTAAGATGATAAATTTTATGTTATGTATATAGTACTACATTTTTTTTTAAAGACAGGCAAGAGACTGGACACCTAAGCATGTTCCCTGATCTAATGTAATTACAGAAGTGGTTCAAAGACTTCAGGAAGTAAAGTCCTGCCTTCATAAAGGGCAAATTCTATTATTTATTATTTTAGGCTTTTGTCTCACGCTGTAATTCAGGCTGACCCTGAATTCACTACCTAGGCCACGCTGACCTCGATTTCACCGCAGTCTTCCTGTCTCAGCTTCCCAAGTGCTGGGATTCTAAGCATGAGCCATTGTACCTGGCAAAGAGCAAATTTTAGAGGGCTAGAACTCATCAGGAGGCATTTGACACCGCACTGCCTCTGTGTCCTCTCTGTGTCTTCAGGGTAGTTCCAAAAGTGTTGCCTCCAAGAAGTGTCCTGAAGCAGCATGTCTTTGTTACCAAAGAAACTGTATCCCTTTAGCCTTGGTCCACCCTCTGATTTGTTCATTGATATCCAGCTCTCCCCTCTCTTTCAGAAAGTAGTATATACCTTCCTTTCCTCCTGCTTATACTCTTCTCTCTCTCTCTCTCTCTCTCTCACTCACACACACACACACACACACACACACACACCTGTACTCTCAAGTCATTTTACCTGTTGGTGCAATCATCCATGATCAGGTGGATAAGCTATATCCTAATGTTCTTAATTCTCTTCTTTCATCATAGTGGCGTTATTTCATAAACATTTTCTGAAATGCATTCATTCGTTCATTCATTCACACTTAACAAATTAAATATCTCCTCTTAGGCAATGGAAATATATGACGTAGGTTGAAAACCACTAACTTCCACAATTTTATTCCGTGCTTTTAGTTTGATTTTCTATTACAGTTTACAGTTCCAATTTTATCCAGTACAATGCTTTTTTTCCAAGTCAAAGACAGAATTTTCTGTGAACCACGGATATGTAATAGTTATCTATTTCTCCATTTATAGCACTCATCATTTTAGAAGGTCAAAGCAAAATGCATTAGGCCAGAGGTTTTTTTAAGGTCTCTTTTTTCCTGATGAAGGTGAAAATGGTACTAGCTCTCTATAAGAAGACAAATGCCCCCCAGGGAGGCACTGCAAGCCCTACAAGATCCTGAGACCAGGCAGAGAGGAAGCCCAGCACTCTGGGAGAAACCCAGGTCTCGGTAACTGTGACATAGGTGTGAAACGCTATGTCAAAAGTCAAACCCACAGCAGTAACAGCAGGCAGAGGCGACTGCTTCTCCCGCCACGTGCCACACGGGGAAAGATGCATTCATTCAGTTCACTAGCTGGGCTTCCTGCAGCTGAGCACTGCGCCAACTGCTGGCGATGCCTTTGTCCTCCTAACCAAATCTTTCACGTGCACAGGGCCCCACGTGATACAGATGGGGCGAACTGAACTCGTGATTGTGTATGAAGTCCAAATTCTAGAATCCAGCAGTCGCCAGCTCTTCCTGCTGCTTGAACAGGAGGGCAGATTCTGCCCCTTCTGCTGGAACCAAGAGCAAAGGAGTCCCAGGGAGCAAGCGTCCAAGCCATGCCTGTGCCTGGACAATGGATGGGGGGTGAAAGCCAGGGTTCCTAACACCCTCCAGGGCGTCCTTCAAAGTACTCCTAGATGCCTCTGCCGTGCCGCGAAGACCCCCCACTTCGTGTCTCCACCTCCTGGGTAGGGACTGAGGGGTTACTTCATTCATTGCTTTTCCCAAAGTCTCAACAAATCCACCCTCAAACCACAGAACCCTGTTCTATCAGTCCCCAAACACCACTTCCAGGGAAGAGAAGTAAAGCTTCCAGAAGGAAGCTGGATCTGTCTTTACCTGGGAGCACGGGGAGGCAAAGTCTTTCCTTTTCCCTTTGTGCCAGGCATACGTGTCACTTATTTGGAGACAAAACTCCGAATGCTAATTGGATGCATTAAAAACATAATGACACAATCCAGAGAATTGTTTTTGCTTTATTTTTAAACTTCCAGTGTTCCTGGCTACCTACAGCTGAACAAGAACAGGTAAAAGATCTCGCTGAAATAAAAACAAGGTGGGGAGTAGACACCTACTTGGGAGTTCACCGGGGTCCCATGGAGAAAAGGGCAAGTGCCTAGTGCCAGGCGGTTTGGTATCAATGCAGTAATTTCTGGATAGCTGCCAATGCTAAGGTTAAAAGGCAATATTACAAGGCTTCTATGATGACAGCCTACTGGGAGACATTTGTTGGAAATTGCTTTGCCTATCATTTAGTCAGCAAAAAAAAGCCCACAGTACTAGTTATGCTCTAACTCTGTTGAGTGTGCATCTATAAATGATTCAAATTGTAAGCACATAAAGCCCCCATACAGGTAGATGTAATCACTATAAAAGCCTGGAGCCTCAGCCCCACTCTTTTATATTGATAGGCCGTATAAATTTTCACCATATGTTGCCAAATAAGAAGCATAATTATGAAAGAAAGTATATTCTGAGTTTTAAATTCAACTTCTGAAAATGAAATCAGAATGACTTTTTGGTACCAGGCAATAAACTTTTTAGCAGCTACATTGTAGGCAGCATACAGACCAACTGAATTGGAACTATACCTCCTCAGGTGATTAGAAGGAGCCACTCAGGCATTGTTAGGGGAAAATTAGAAGGCTGTCTCCTTCAGTCGCCAAATACTTGAAAACAGCTTAAAGTGAGCTAAAGCAGGTAAAAGAACACAAGTATGTTCTGGCAGTCAATGAGCAGAGAAGGTTGAGCTAGTCAGATTTCAGTTAACAGGAGATGGCCAGAAATGGGCTACCACTCCAGAGTCCAAATGACATCTTCCATTCCGGTTTTCTGCTTGATTTAAGGAATTAGTGGTTTGGAGCCTTTTGTTTCTTGGAAGGAGAATCCCCAGTCCTTGGTCCCATGGGCCAGGCAGGAGTGTCTTCCTTAGGGCAGACAAACATGCCCATCAGAATGAAGCATTGGCATCCATAGGTTGGGTGGTCACCCATGGCACAGCAGGCTTCTGCTCGACTGTGGCCCTGGGTTCTTGCCCCTTGGCAGGGACTGTTCTTCAGCATGAACTCTAGGCCGTCACTACCAACCGGGATTAGATGGCTCCCCCACCAGCTCCCGGCTCAGCACCATCACAAATCATCCCACTGTGACTTAAGAGTCTGGGAAAGGGCCAGTGAATTATCCAAGGAAACGCGGATTTGGCTTTGTTTGGAGGCTAAATCCGCAAAGACAGAATGAGAGGAGGCAGCCTAGGATACTTTATGCCAGTGAAAATCTCTGCTTTCTGAATCAGTCCAGGACCTCCCTGAGCCTCTGGCATCACCCTGAACTCAGCCTTGAAGCAAAAGTCACAGAAGAACACACAAATGTCTGAATGAGGGCGAGTCTGGGCAAGACACAGTGCTGAGATCCAAACTGGCCAGGCAAACAGCCACACAAGCTAAAAAGGCAAAGTACACGAAATCTTTCTCCTCCAGTCTCAGTAAAACCTGGGGAAACTGAGACAGCCCAAAAGAGAGCACAGAGCACTGGCATCTGGGAATCAAATCCCCACTGCTTTGCACAGCTCCAGCCCCAGCCCCTCCACTCACAAAACAAGCTCCCGACAAAGAGCTGTTCATTGATCAAGCAGGGAAAACCATATTTGTGAGCCTAATTTTCAGAAGTTGCTAAAGTGGGCTGGAAACATGAAAGCCAAGGAGATTACAAAATAAAAATAGACTTTTTTATTATTGAGGCATTTTAAGAGCAATTATGTTGCTGCAGTCATAACAGCCACTTGTGCAAACAGCAGGTCAGGCAAGTACAAAAGACTCCTGCCATCTCCACGCTCACTCCGGGGGCGATTAAAGTTCGGGGAGGGGAAGAAAAGAGAAAGGATTTTTGAGACTGTAGAAGGGTTTTTTGGGTTGCTTAAAAATCTATTAACATATTCTTTACCATTCCAAGAAAAATAAAACCATACACATGTGGGAGAGATAAGAGTGAAAAAATTACACATTGGATATGAAAGATAAAGAGTTTCACCTAGTCCTAAATTCACAGAATTGTCACCAATCCCTGAGTGTCAGCCTCATCTATTTTGTGCTTTCCGATGTAGCTAGCAGAAAACAACTGGTGCCCAAGAAACACAAGCCCTTTATTGAGGGAACGTTGCTCCCTGAGATCTGAAAAGGTAGGCAGAGAGGGGCAGAAAATCTCTAGGCCAACCCTGGCATTAGATGGGCCTTCCTGCAGCAAGACCTGCTTCTAGATTACCTGCCTCCCTCCCACGTGTTCCTGGACCAGCCTTCTCCTCATGCCAATTTGAGAGTTAAGGTTCTACAAAAAGAAGGCTCCTTATGCAGCTTTAAATGAGGAGCTAGAAGATGACTGTTGAGTTACTAACAATTTGTTGTCTCACAACCTGCTATATATGCAGAAAGTAGTTTCTAAATATTCTAACGCATTTGTTTTAGTATTTATGAATTAGGTCCGTTAGGTAAATTGATGCTGCCAAAGTTGACTGAAAAATAAGATAGACTGTCTAAAAATAACTCCATGAATATTTACCCTCAAGACATTCAAGCAAACGAAGTCTTTTTTGATGAATCATTTCTGGCCCAGCTCACCTTGCCAGGTTAACTGGAAACCCCTATGCTCTACAGATACGCTTTAAGTTTTTAAATTTGTCTTGAAGAAATCAAAAGAGAGTTTGAGAGACAAATTAAATTTTTTGGCACAGTTGTTGTTCATAGGTGATTTAAGTGTATAATATTTACCTAGATGAAGAACTGGATTTCCAAAAATTCAAGTATCCTGGTTGATAATTACCCAATAGCCATGGGTCATCAATACTCAATAAGTACAAACAAAAGCAATGAACAACTTTCATTTTCTGTTTTTTGTTTTGTTTTAGTGTTTGCTTGTTTTTTTTTTTTTTTTTTTTTTTGGGGGGGGGGGTTGTTTTTGTTTTCAGAACCAGGGATCCCACTCAGGATCTTGCACTTGCCAGGAAGGCACTTGTGCTCCTGAACTATCTCCCTGGCTCATTTTCTATTTTGATAATTAAACGCTTGGCCTACTGATTCCTGGACAACAGGACATCAGTGGTTGTTTTCTACATGCCTGAATTAGGAGGATTCAGGACAGACTTCAGCATTCAGGAGAGACTCTGAGCCTCTGACATCTCTCATTTCATCCTCATCTAGTTCATCTTAATTTTCTACACAGACTAAGACCGACTTCTGGAGTTTCTCACTCACTATGACTTCTGACCAATGCCTTGCTAGAGTAACATGGGAAAAGAGGCTGAGAGAAGTAAAAAGACACTGACCACACAGCTTCCAGAAGCGATTCAACTTTGACAGTATTGTGAAAAAGCAACCAGAAGCAATAAAGAAAAGAACTGATATGACTGTGTTCCAATAAAGCTTTATTAAAAAAACAACAACAACAACAACAACCAGCATGTAGGCCACAAGGAGACAAGTAAATGGTGTCCTGTTTGCCCATGCAAGCCAGAGTGGGACATGAGACCACAGCTGTCACATCTTCCCTTTTCACTTCCCTTTGGTCCCTAGCGCAAGCCCCAGAATGTCCTGGAAGAATCTGCTTCAGTGTCCTCCTACCAATCACGATGTTCCTCTGATAAGAAGTCCAGCTTGGCTGTCAGCCACAGAAGCGCCACCCTGACTCCTACCCCTCCAGTCACTAGAGCTACAGATTTGAGTCTGAACTATGCCATGACAGTCACTGCAGGGGTCCTGGACATTCTGTACCCACTTGGACCAATCATAAGCTTATACACGAATCAATCTGCAGGCCCCAAATTTTAACCAACTATAGGCCTGTAGCTGTCATATAAGCAGTTCTTCCCCCACACCTCTCAGGTTAGTCCAGGAAGGCTTCCTTTGGTGTGCTGGTTCCCCTAGGCTGTGGCACAGGTCCTGTTAAAATAAAACCAAACACTGGTAGTCCTGCAAATCTGCTCTTGATTTACTTCCAGCATGATGTAGGCTCAGAAAGTCCTATAAGTCTACTCTGGATTCTTTTTTTTTTTTTTGTCTTTTTGAGACAGGGTCTGGCTATGCAGTTGAGGCTGGTCCTGAGCTCACTTTTGTAGCCCAGTCTGGTCTCGAACTCGCACCGATCCTCCTGCCTCAGCCTCCCGAGTGCTGGGATCACAGGCATGCACCACCATGCCCGGCTACTCTGGATTCTTGAGTACTGTGGATGGAACAGTTGCTCTCCATGAGTGAGGTTGTTACCTCTGAGAAGCTGCAAAGACCAACAGTGAGCAGCAGTATCGACTGACAGCAGCTGGCATTAACTGGTGTCAACCAGTGGCAAGGAGGCTACTAGCAGAACTGTACTATTATGCCACCTTGTGATTTCTACCTGAACTGAGTGAAAGAACTCTCAACTTCTTGACAATAGCAGTTCGCCAACTTCCGTTCTGAAGTAATTCTTTCTTATCCTCATGCCCAGCTTTAAAAAACATCTATCCCACTGAGGCTTCCTCAGTGCCTTCTTAATGAACTTTTCCTACTTTAAATCAACCTAGTAATTTAGTTCTTTGTTATAGTTTCACTGTCAGACTGAGTCACAGAACAAGTCAGATAGGCTACCAACTTGGTACCCTTCAAACTGATAACCTTTAAACATTTATTAAATGGGATGGTTAACCTTGATTGTGCCAACCCAATAGTCCTGTCAGCTGCCTAGACTAGCATACTTTTAGGGAAGGTCACGAAGTTCCCTTCTCTCAGGCATCTGGCCACTTCCTTTCTGTGTCCCTGCTCTGCTTCCCTGCAGTCACCAAACAAGCTTCTTCACTCCACCATGCTCTACCACCTTAAAATTTCTGTCCTGGAACTAGCTAACCATGGGCTGAATCCGTGACACAAATTCAGCCTCTCCTTCTCCAAGCTGTGGGCATCAGGTACTGTGTCACAGCGGAAGGAAAGCTGAATGGCACATTAAAAATCCTTGTAGGCTGCCATGGCAGCGGAGGGCAAGAGGAAACCACGGTGCAGAGGCCCACCCTGAATGACAGCCAGAAATTCAGGCTGAGACCCAATTTGTTTTTTGTTTTTGTTGGGTTTTTTTGTTAGTTTGTTTTGTTTTGTTTTTTGTCTTTTTGAGACAGGGTCTCACTATGCAGCTCAGGCTGGCCTTGAGCTCATTTTTGTAGCCCAGGCTGGTCTCGAACTTGCACTGATCCTCCTGCCTCAGCCTCCCAAGTGCTGGGATTACATGGGTGCACCACCACGCCCGGCTTTGAGACCCAATTTGTTTCGAGCCTTATTCAGTGAAACCTGACTCATCCTCAGCTAAGCCTGTTGACGTTGTTAGTAAGCAGAACAACTTACGTTATTAAGCATGCTGTTATTAAGTGCATTTACCAAATAGAAGGCAGTCAGAGGATACAGTGGTTAAGCAGATGTTACAGTTTGTGTATAGGTGTCCCCCTCGAAGCCTCAGACAGTCGTGTGGAGGTTTCTGGAATTTACAATTGATTATTGTGAGCGTGGGTGCTGCACCCCCTCCCCGGGCAAGTACTTCGCATTTCGATGTAAGAACAAAAGAGAAGTTAACTGCTTGAGCTACTGCTACCTCTCCCTTCTCTCTCTTGCTCTTAGCTGCCGCCATGAAAGGTTGCCCTCTGCCGTGTGCCACCCTGCCTTGGAGCCAGCTGAATATGGACTAAAACGTCCAGTAACTGTGAGCTAAATAACTAAACCTTTCCTTCCCTAACTCTGAGTGTCAGGTATTTATCCCAGCAACAAGAGAAGAGGAGCTAAGACAGGAGAAGACTAAAATGTATACAAAATACATTTGCTAAGACAGATTGGTATTTCTGTAGCCACAGTTGGGCATTGTCATCTTACTACAATGGCGAGGTCCCACCCCTCCTTTTGCAGACAGGAACATTTAAGCAGCAGGAGTGCTTTCCCTCCTACCACACAGTGATTAGGCCTGCCTTCTGAATGCCATGGATTTCTTTCCCAACATTTTCTAGATTTCATGAAAACTACACTTGAGTGGCCACATAAAACTGAAAAGGTAAGGATCTGCATGAAGGATTTAATATACAGCTGCTCCACACAAACCCTGAGGACTATATCCCATAGAGCAAGGGGTCTCCTTCCCAGAACATAATGTTGATCTGTATTCATTTTTCTAAATATTACAGTAATTTCTCTTTCAGAACTCTGCTTGCACTCAAATGCATACCAGCCACCCACCTAGCCACCTGTGATAGATCCAATTATCCACCAATTCACTAAATACCCATTATGTTCCAAGCTGTAGAACTAAAAAGAGGAAAAAGATAGGTCTTACCCACAAAAAAACTAGTAGGTTAACATAGGAAGCCCCAGTGTACTAATCTGAAGGCCAAATACTTTCTCTCATATGAGCTGGCAGCACCATGCCTAATGATTTGTTTGCTTTACTTAGCAAAATAAACATTAAATGACCTTTAAGTTATTTTCAAAGGCCTCATATGCACAGATACTGGAGAAACTATACTAAAGGTGGGAGGCCTTCTATAAGGCAGCAGAATAAACCCCATGTGAGGACTAAAGTGCCTCAGTTTCAACCTTGACCCTCCTAGTGGTGTGATTTTGGGCAAGTCAATAAATTTCTCTTTTAACCAGAAATTGAGATAAATAAGGTTTGTTAATTTGACATTTACTTCCAGGGTAATTTCTATGTGGTTGGCCTGGTTCTGGATATTGGATTGTGAGAATGAATAACACAGCCACAACCTTGAAGCTTATATTCTAGCTGGAGAGAGAGGAAATAAATGAAAAATAATTTCAGATAAACTGAGTAATATTGTAGCCTCCTAAGATTGCTACCTTTAATTGGTATAAATACGGGGACCTACCACAAAAAAAGAAATAGCTTTTTCACAGTTCTGGAGCCCAGATCATCAAAATGTGGGCATCGACAGTGTCAGCTTCCCTTTGAAGGTCGAGGGAAGGATCCTCTCGTGCTTTTTCAGCGTCTCATGAGAGCACAACCCCAAGCCTGCCTCTGTCCTCAGATGGCCTTCTCTCTGCATCCTTCCTCTTCCTGACAGGGACCACACTCACTGGATTTATACCTACCTTAAATCCAGGACTTCATCTCCAGATCCTTAGCTGTTCTCATCTGCGTGTCTCTGCCCCCACCCCGAGCTCATGTGTTGTGGAAGCCTGTTCTCCAATGTGATGTGAAGAGGTAGGAGTTCTTGGGAAGTGATTAGGTCATGGAGGCAGCGCCCTCATGAATGGCATCAGTGGTCCTATGAAAAAGGTCCCCCAGGGACTCCTTGTCCTTTCTGCCTGGTGCAAATCCAGACTGAAGGGACCATTTATGAGTCAGAAATAAAGCTCAGCAAATCTGCCAGCCCTCTGGTTTTAAAGCATTCAAGATCATGAGCAATAAATTTCACTGTTTATAAACTACCTGACTTATATTTTATGCTAGCTCCCTAAATGAACTAATATAACCCTATTTCAAAGGAAGATCACACTGTAACCTCATTTCAGAAGTTAGCCTCTGCTGTCACATTCCAGGTGAACATAAATACGAGGGTAGAGAAAAGAAGGTAATAATACTATTCAAACCACTAACAACACCACAAATAGTGTGCAGAAGGGTAAAACCTTGGTCATGTATATGTATAGTTAGGACACTGTCATAATGATTTTGGAAATCTCTAAAGGCATTTTGGATTCAAAGGATAGTAAAGAGGACACGGGGATAAGGAGCAGCAGGCTACATCTGGAGGGATGGTTCACACCCCTTAAGGAGGTGTGTTTGGACATCAGACTCAAGGCAGCAAATGGAGGAATAAGGAAGAGACTGAACTAAGTGACCAGGGAGACACCAGGGGAAACAAGGAAGACCTGAGAACCTCGGGTGGTAGGAGCTGGATCCTAAAAGTGCAAGGCCCTAGAACTTGAATGTGATAGAAAATCATGAAAGCATGCATTAACTGCCTCTGCATCGGGGCTGAAAGGCTGCCCCTGTAACCCAGCCATCAGAGAGAATGGGTGGTCCAATGCCAGGAAGCCCCAAGTTACAGTGGACCTCTATTCACAGCGCATTAATTTATAGCCTATCTCCCCAACTGCCCCACGCTGTACAGGTGGTTTCCTGAGGCAGGATATTAACTCTCAGCAGCTGGAGGTCCCTAGCCTCCAGGCTGGCCTAAAAGGTTTCCCCAGGTTTGGATAAGCCTCAGATAAAGAATTGAACTTCTGTGGGCTTATGAGAACCGCTCATGCAAACCTTCAGGGACTTGATCATCATGAACTTTAATCCACCTCAAATAAAACCTGTGCGCACAGACATGGTCTCCCACCCGTGACTGTTTAATAGGAAAGTGGAACAGCTTTGTCTGCTCCGCAAAAGCCCCTTCTGTTTGCCTTGCACCCATGGATTTAATTTCCAAGATTTACATTTTAATTCCTGAAGATATTTAGGAGATAAATATCCTATGTTTGAGATGAGGGCCCTCTCTGCAAACCTACTTGCAATTTCCTCTCTTCCAATCTTTTTTCTCTTGTAAAATTTCATCAGATTTTCTTCTCTGTCCTCCACTGTTTCCCAGCTTCTATCTCTTTCTCTCTCTTCTGCCTCTGACCCCTAGGAATATGTTCTCTTCACTTGGGAGCCAGGTTGTTTGGTCAATAGTGTTCCTTCAAACTCATATCCACCCTGACCTCCAGGATGTGTCTGACTCTATTTGGAAGCAGGGTCTATGTATATGTATAGTTAAGACACTGTCATAATGATTTTAGAAATCTCTAAAGGCATTTTGGATTTAAAGGACAGTAAAGAGGACACAGGGACATACAAAGGGAAAGGTCACGTGATGATGAAGAAAGTGATGGGAATGGTGCAGCCAAAGCCATGGTCTGCTGAGAACTACTGGAAGTCTGGCTGGGAAAGGCAGGCTTTCCCTCTAAAGCCTTCTCCTCCAATTCCTGATTACCAAAACTGGGAGTGGATAAGTCTCTACTGTTCTAAGGCACCCAATCTCTGATCATTTGTTGCATATCCTAAGCAACTGCAGCATCCAGGGGCAAAGCCCACTCTGTGGCTATCTCTTGAATATACTTAAATTTATTTTATTTAAATTAAGAATAGCGAGGCGTGGTGGCGCATGCCTGTAATCCCAGCATTTGGGAAGCTGAGGCAGGCGGATCGGTGTAAGTTCAAGACCAACCTGGGCTACAAAAGTGAGCTCAAGGTCAGCCTGAACTGCATAATGAGACCCTATCTCAAAAAGACCAAAAAATAAATAAATAAATTAATTAAAAGAATAAATTTTCCTCGGTTGACTGGGGTTGATCTAATAAAACATGATCTAATATAAACATGTATTAAACAACTAACACTTGCTTCTCAGTTCTGGAGATTGGAAGCTGGAGAGCAGGATGCCCACAGGGTTGGATCTAGGCGAGGACCTTCATCCTGGTTTGTAGAAAGTCAACTTCCTGCTATATCCTCACGTGACAATGAATTGAGTGATGTCCACTCCTATAAGGCCACTAACCTCTTTCACCAGGATGTCATTCTCAAGACTTAATTATCTTCCAAAGGCCCCACTCCTAGCATACGTGTTGGGGTTAAGATTTCCACCCATGAATTTTGGAGTAACACAAACATTCAGCCCATCGCAGGCTTATCCTGAGGAATAAATGACTTAAAGTATGTGGGCTATTTCATGTCCCTAGTACTAAGTTAGGAAGTAGAGATGATCTCTACATTTTTTCACTGAACACACAACACGGATCATTGTGTGACACTCTACGCATAAGACACTTAGTTTTTTACTCAAAAAGCTATCAAGGCTTTTTTGGACTTTCTAGACCTAGTCTAAATTTTGCTGTTCAGATTTTAAGATAACCAAGAAAATAATCATTACACTTACCTAAAATATCAAGTGTTAAGAGACTGATTTTTTTTTTTTTTTTTTTTTTTTTTTTTTTTTTTTTTTTTTTTTTTTTTTTTTTTTTTTTTTTTTTGAGATGCCAGCAATCAAACTCAGGACTATGTGCTTACCAGGCAGGTATTAATGCCAATGAGCTCTCTCCACTGCACAGTAGATTGGAATTTCATCAACTTAGTGACATTCTGCTGACCAAGAATGCTAAAAACCTGATTGATAGTTCTTAGTAACAAAAACAGTAACAAAATTAGTAGCAAGAAGGTGGCCAGTACTATTCAATTAGTAAACAAAATCTTTCCAGCTATATTTACTTGGGGGATGGTAAACAGCCTGTAAAGGCTCTACAATTGGCCCCATGTGATCCCAACCTTGTCAGACTCCTTAACCTCTGAATGTTCTATCAACACACCATGCATGGATTTGTCTCTATCTATACTGTCCTAATTCCACACTCTTCTAGTGGTGGATCTGTTCCTTCTGCAATCCACTTTGATATTCCCTGTCCATCAAATGTGCTTGAAGGCCACTCATTCAGCAACCCTTGGTCCCTTTTCCCAACTCTTAAGCTCCCATCCTCCATGAATATCTGCAGCACAAGCAACAACAACATAACACACAGGCTGACTAGCTTTGTATCTTTGGTCTTCGGCAAAATCTTTCACTCTTAGATGATGGAGGCGATATGTGCTAAGTCTCTCAAGCACCCATTCATCCTATGCACAGGCCCAAGTAGATTTGCTGATTCGTTTAGGCCCAAATATAACTTCTGGCTATCACCACCAAAAAAGGATTGGCAATGGGGAATAGAATGAAGATTTTTGGACTCAAAGACATATGACTTTTTGCTTGAATGTCAGTATGATCATATATTACACTGTCAGTATCCTGCCTTAACTTCCCACAGTGCCTAGAATGTCAAACAGCAACACAATAGACACATACACACACATATGTATGCACATCCCCCACACAGCCACACACAAC